>BMAW01116159.1:95449-189183 GCA_019974015.1 Nephila pilipes | reverse complement strand
TATATATATATATATATATATATTATTTTTTGAAATTCGTTGTATCAATTGCTTGAAATTCATAACACGAATTTTAAAATACTTATGATTAAAGCTTCTCGATAAAAAGAGAGTAATGGATACCATTTGCAAGTTAGATTGACCAAGAGAGTAACGAGATTAAAATTTTCTCTATATCTTATTACATGCTTTCCATTTTGTCCTAACAACATAATTTCTAGTACCAAATGTAATTGTTGTTAATTATTCATAAAATCGTATCTGTGAGAGATTAAATACTGTATATTTTCTCATTAAAATATGATTTAGTTTTTCTTCATTCGTAGAAAAGTACATAAATGAATAAGAGTCACTACGTTATTAGTTTATGTATGTTATTTAAAAAGTATTTTAGAGTTTCTTAACCTGAACTATGATGAATGTAGTTATGGAAATTAAAAAATAAATTCAACAATTATGAGTTTTAAGTGCTTCAAATTGAAATATATTAGAAATATATATATGAATTGAAATATATTTATATTACTTACAGTATAAATAACTTTTTAACAGTAAGCAACTATTTTTATTTATTTATATACAATTATTAAATAACTAATTCATTTCATGTTTAATAACGTGAGAATATTTTATTTTTGTACTGGATAGCTTTAGAATTTTAAAGATATAGAATTAACAAAGAATGTTACAATAGTTTTTTAACAATACACTTCGTCTATGAAATATTACCTTTAGTGAACATAATTGTTTGAAATGAAGAACATTAATTATTATAAAAAAATTAATAAGATTCATATGAAATCTCATAGCATAATTTTTAAAAATATAAGTATTTGATTTAAACTTGATTTTAAATCAAGAAAGTAAAATTAATAAATAATTCAGCTATAATTGTGTTATATTTTTATATCTTCTCACACAGAAGTAGAATTTATACCAGTGTTAAGTGACGAGGACTACTTTGATCGTAGTTTTGATGTGAACTGATTCTTCCTTTATAATTTTCCACAAAATGATAAGTGTAAATCACACATTATACTGAAAATTTATATAATATACTAGTATGATATACTGACTATGTGCCATAAAATTAAGAACGTGAGTTTTTTTTTTTTCTATTTACTAATCACAAAATGATAAATGGTAAAATTAGCACATTAAGGATCTTTCTCTCTGTTAAATTCTAAATCATTAAATGATAAAATATTTAAATGTACAAGAGATACCCATTTTAAGTATAACTTAGAGAGAGAGAGAGTTTATCATCATTTGTGAGCAACTCAGTCAAAGTTATTTTACAGTTCTCGTTAATTAAACACATTTTAAATGTATAACGAGAGTTGTGCATAAAATAAGGTTCCCAATGATTTTTCAAATTGCAAAAAAAAACATGCTTATTGGTATTTAATAATACATTGTTGGAAAGCTTAGATTTCCCCCTATTTTTTTAAAATAATCGCAGTTGAGATAAATTTATTTTTACTTGCGGTGTACCATCTTCTTTATACCTGAATCGTGGAATTCTAGCACCGTGAAGCGAAGATTGCTTAAAACCTCTTCTTTCAGCTCCTCTCTGGTTCGTAAATGCGTCCCACCCAAGTGTTTGTACACTCAGAAAGAGATGACAGTCATTTGGGACTATATCTGGGCTGTAGGGTGGGTGGGTGACAGTATCCCATCCCAATCTATGGATTAGATTAGTTGTTAAACGGTTGTTGTACGGAAGAGCGTTGTCTTGATGGAGATACACTCACTTCGTGTGCATGCTTCTCCTCTTGTTTTGAATCACGCATTCTTCAACATATTTCAGTAGCATTCTGCATTGATTGTTGTACCGGCAGGCATACAACCATATAAAAATAAACCCTTCCCATCCCAAAAGACGCTCACCATCCCTTTGCTGGCACATACTGTTTGTTTGAGCAGCGGCTTCGGCGACACTGAATGTTTGCACTGATGGGATTGCTCTTTCGTTTTCGGTATCATGTAGTGGACACAGGTCTCATCCCCAGTGACAATATAATTCAAGAACTCCTGGCCATAGGTTTCGTAGGCCTGAAGAAATTCGAGTTCACCTTCAAAACGCAATAGTTTGTTTCCTTCCGCAAGCATTTTCTGGACCCATCTTGCAAAATTATTAACAAACCCTAAATGATATGTTAAAATTTTGTGAATGCAGGACTTGCTGACATCAAGAATTATCTTGCAGAGATCCCAAAACGTCACGCTTTGATGTTTCTGCAAGGCTTCTACCACTTTAGCAGTCGTTCTGCGTTCAAAACAGATGGCCGTCCAGAACAAGGTTCGTCATGGACGACAGTACGTTCGTCTTTGAACTATCTGCACCATTCGCGCATATGTTGTACCTACACACACTTTTCTCCGTATATTTCAAACAGTTGGAAATGAATGTACACCAGCGCAGGGTTTTTTGCACACAAAAAACGAATCACAGTGAGTAATTCGCACCTGGAGGAAGAAGTGAGTGAGAGCTCCGTCTATAATGGCTGCCAATGCAAAAATGAGCATTGCAGACAACTCACCGGGGCGGCGACTGGGAGAGAGAAAGCCAAGCTACACGTCAGTATCTCCAAATAGCTCGTAATATCATTCCTTGCGTCTGCAGTTCCTTAGGAACCTTATTTTAAGGATAACCCTCGTATGTCTTATTGCTTATCATTTAGATAAATGCATTCCGATTTACTCTCGGGACATTATTTTTTGATTTGTCCTCAGGATTATTGCATAAGAATTAAATCAAATACAGAGGGAAGATTGCTAAGAAGGACTGCAAATTACAAAATAATATTACGGGTATCTAAATGCTTGATACGAAAAATTACAAATACATTTCAAATGAAAGAATCTTAAAATACTTTGAAACAAATTGAAAATATTGACTAACATATATCGAGATGCGTCTAAATGTGCCACGAAAAGCCACTCTTGTGTTCATTAAATATATCATTGTAGACATGCATGTCTCTAATGCTGAGTCCAAATAAGCCAGAAAAATAGTCATCGTGCTATGTGTTCGAGATTATACAAACGTCCTTGCTGTTGCTTCGAACATTTGACCAGTAAAAGAACCAAGGTCTTGATACATTCCTTATTCGAATGACCTTCGAAATATCACGAAAAACTCTAGCAGAAATCTCATGAATGTAAAATCGTAATCAAGGTAATTCATGACTATGCCATTGTGAAATTTCCACACATGCTGGAGAAAGTCTTTCCTACTTCAACGAGTCGATAAAAGACCGTTACACAAACAGACATCGTTCAAATGTGACTATCAAATGAGAAATGAATTCCCCATGTATACAGGCAGTGCAAGGCATTGCTTTCTCCAGAGTAGTTCAAAAACATTGAAATGCTATTTTTGATTTACTGGTATGATATATCTTTCATGTAAATTTGATGTTTGTTGCATATATGCTTCGTGGAGTTGTAATTATATTGGTAAGCAGTGTACTTGGGGATATATGAAACTATAAATTTCGTTTTCTCATTTATAAATATTTTTAAATATTATTCCATTTTACCATTTAGTTAAGACGCTTAAGACAGATCTTCCATTTGAGAACTAGCAAAAGCAACAACATCAAATGTTAATTAAATCTTAAAATCAATTAAATTTCTTATCCACTATGTAATTTTTATTATCGAAAGACAATTAGTTCTTTAATGTAATAGAATAAATTTTGTCTTCTTTAATAATTTTATTTGTGATTAATTTAAATTCAGATATCAAATTAATTTGATAAGTGTATAAACTGCGAAGTAAAGTCAAAATATTGTATTACCGTGTGTGGTGGTCTCTTAATAAATACTTAATATTCATGTTAATTTGTGTAACTGATTCTTTAAAATATTTTCAGTGGTGAAATAGTTAATATTTCAATTTGATCATTAATTTTATTTAAATTATCAATGCGTTATAAAACGCATTTAAGACTCCTACATGAATTTTATATCCTGCTGTATACGGATCTGATATATAAGTGAGATGTAATTTATCATTCACGTTCTCTAAATTTTGTTAGAAATTAATCACATTGCGTCATCTAATTAATTTTGAAAACTGCCTGAATAGTCCAAACATAATTTCGGAAATTAAGCACACTTATGTTATATGGAATAAAATAATTACAAAAAAATTTTAATTTAATGTAAGGTATTATCATTAATTTAATGTATTCCTAGTTAATATAATTTTTATCTAGTTAATATATCATAAAAAAAATTTGTAAACATTTTTCATACAAAAGCATGGAGAAATATTTTTATAAAGGAAGCTACGATATAACGTAACTGACTCTTTCATAATCCTGTTAATGAGCTTTCTTGATAAAAAAAAATGATATTTTCTATGAACCTTAAAACAACAATGTGTTACATCAACCAAGGTGTTGAAAAAGGAAAATATCAATTTCATTTCTTTCCATATTTGAAATTTAAACATGTATACTTTACAAGGACTTACAGCAAAAACCATAACATTTAATACACGTAAATGGATTCTACAAAGTATATGTTCAAATACCTTATCATATTAAATACTGTTAAAATTCGGTACATGTCTTATACCAGTGATTCTCAGCGCCCCACAGGTTGAGAATGTGTTCCCCACTTCTAGTGTGCTCTTGCCTCCCTTAGGGGCGCTAGAATATCCAGGAGAAAATATTATTTAAAAAAAATGATTACCTGAGTAGAAGGAAAGCACACATAGAATAGGAAACAAAATATATTTCGACATTTTTAATATTTAACTTATTAAAGTAAAAAAACATCTAAATCAAAACATATTTAATCAAAACGTACCAAATTAAAAACAAATTTAATAATTATTAGTGACTTCTTTCGGTCTGTCTTGCAGAGCAAAGCGTTTCGAAGGAAGGCTTAATATTAGAAATAGCCCCTCTCAGTTCTGTTTCTATATTTAGTTGAGAATTATATTTCATCTTCAAAGAAACCACAGCAAAAAATCCAGTTTCACAAAAGTAGGATGTTGAAAATGGTAATAGAATGCGAAATGTCCTTGTTTTTAGTGCAGAAAAATAATCCTCTACTCCTCTCCTAAATTCAAAAAGTGATTTATTTCTAAATGGTCTTTTGGTTTCACCGCTTGTCGAGAATTCTATGAATTTTTTCCCTCATCAATTGAGAGTCTTCTGAAATGGATCCGTAACCCACTCTTAACATGCTATCATTTTATCGTCTGCAAGAAAATACATTTCAAAATTCTTTACCAGCAGGGCTAAATGGTTTTCCATGGTTACAAAAACAAATTTTACATGTTCAGCTTTGTAAATTTTAGTACATTCATTCACATTGGCAAACGTTTTTAGGTTTTTTTTTGCTTTATATTTCTGTTCCACAAATCCAATTTTCTATAAAAAGTATTAACTTTATTACTCGAAACCAATATATGTGTATTTGCTCCTTCGAGTTGAAGATTCAAGTTATTTAATTTCTCGAATATATCGAATAAGTAGCTCAATTTCATCACAAATAAACCATCGTGAAAATTCTCGGCTTCCGGACTGTTTTCTTCTTCTAGGAAAATGGCGATTTCTTCTCTTAATTCATAAACACGTTGCAATAATTTTCCACGAGATAATTATCTTGTCTCGCAATAAAATTGTAACCCTGAATGTATTGCACCCATATCTTACAAAGTGCTGAAAATATTCTTGTTTCCAGGGTTCTTATTTTGATATAATTTACTACGGTTACAACCATAGTTAACACAATATTTATTCAAACCAGGACTCATTACTTTTGAAGTCAGAGTTTCTCTGCGGATCATGCAATGTGTCCAGACACTTTGAGGCGATTTTTGTTTTACAAGTGCTTGAATACTTTGGAATTTTCCGGACACTGAACGAGCTCCATCGGTGCATATTCCGACGCAATTTTTCCATTCTATGTTTGCATCGTTCATAAAACCTTTAAACATAGCAAGTAATGCGATCGCTATTGCTTTGAGTTATATTGGTTTGCAGAAAAGTAGTTCTTCTATTACTGAAATATTATCACAAAATCGAACATAGGTAATGAAATGAGCGTCTTTATTACTATCTGTTGCTTCATCAAGTGGTATTGAAAATAATTTGTCAAGCAACTTCGAGAAAAACTAGCACTGTACATCTTCAGCTATATCACCAATTCGACGAGCAACAGTATCATTTAGAAGAGGGATGGAATGCAATTGTTTTCAAAAATTATCTCCAAACATAGTTTCTACAATCTCAATTACTGTTGGCAATATAAGCTCTTCAACAATGGTGTGAGGCTTTTTACATCTGCCTATTCTATATGAAACCTTGCAGGATGTAATTAAAGCTTTTTTATTCACAGACAAAGTTTTTTTTAAAAAATGATTTTTGCTTTTCATATTATTTAATTTTTAATTCGAAGAATTCTCTGGTTTTGTTGACGTACTCACTATGAAGCGTTTCCAAATGTCATTTAAGTTTATTAGGTTTCATGCTAATGCGGCCAACATTTTTGAGCAAATGATACACAGTGGCTTTGCTTCTTCATTTACTTATGTACTGGTAAACACCAAAATTTAAGTATTTTTGAAAATATTTTCTTGATTTTATTTTCGGAACCACGCTCGTCTATGTACTTGCTGATGCTTGACTATCATCTAATGCTCGCTGATGCTAGCTTAAAAAATTATACATGAGCCTGCATAAATCTGCTGCATTGAATATTTAATATGGTGAATTCAATTAACACGAAAACATATATAACATACCATAGATTCGAAGGCGATCGACTCGAATGAGAAATGAAACTTGCATTATCGAACATTTTCCTTCTTCCTATGAGAGCACATTTTCTCTGTGCATGCTCGAGACAGTTTCCACCAACCATATTACTTATTTTTTTTCTTTTCTTTAGTCATGCTTCTGTTTTATTTCTTTTATTATTTCAAAAAAAAAGTATCCCAAGATTCTAAAGTTATCAGAAATATCAAAGTTTTGTATATTTAAACTCACTTGGAAATATAAATGTTTAACAGTTATATATTTAAGCGTATTGTGGAAATAATATTAAATTCCTACATACCTTAGCATATTTAAGAAATAAAATCTTAAGAGCTTCTATATCTTAATTTAAATATGAAACAAAAGTATTTGATGCTTGCATATTGTAACAAACGGACCAAATAAATTCCGTATAAATTCTGTTTACAAAATATTAAAAGTAGCTATTATATATGATTAAATGAGTATATTTTTCCAATGATTATGTGATTGCATAATAAGTTGTTCTAGTTATAAATGTTGTAACTGAATATTATTTACTACAGATTTACTTGTTAATTTAATTCCAGATACATTATTTGTTGCATTGATGTGAAACTTTGGATTATTAGTTTCATTGAATATAATGTTACAGTAGTAGTATTTTAAATTTAAAACTTATTGTTTAAAGAGTAAACATCTCATCGCACCTCAGTAATTATTTAATTAGAATTTCTTTAGTTAACATTATGAATTTAATTAACTCATATATCATTGATCATTGTCCTGACTTGAAGAAATATTGTAAGCTTCTGATTCAAACAAGCACGAGATGTGAAATTTATTATATTTTATTGTTTTAGTAGTAACTTCACATTTACGTTTAAATAAACAAAAAATACTTATTTACATTGAATACAAATTGTCTTTTTTCCTTTCACAGACGTGTGTAATAATAATACAATTACCCTCAACATTTGCATGATATTTTTACCATTTGATTACGTTTCATGTCAACAGACTGAACTTGGCAAAGTTAAAAAGCAGATTGTAAAAGTAATTTCTTTACTTTTGTCCTCAACTTTTCCTGCTATGATTTTAAAAACTATTATTTTTTATATAAAAACACATATGTATTTACAAATGATTTTTAATCTTCGATCGGGTTTGTAAACAACAACTCAAGTGTTAAGAAGTGAAGATACTTAGTAGTTGATTGTGGATCTCCCTTAACAGTACATCTGTCAATACTGATGCCATCTAACTATTTTAAGTTCAGCTACAGGCACTTAATCATAGATTTAAAAATTATTTTCCCACCAAGTTCGAGTTTTGTAATGATATTTACGTTCTTCAAGCAGAAGGCAACTAATACAACCAATTTCTAAAACTGCAGGCAGATAATTCAGATCCATCTCACTTGACTAGTGGTTATGTCTTTCAAAGAGGAGATAGGAAAACTCGTCTTCCAATAAGACATGCTTGAATCTTCAGGACGATTATGCTCAAAAGTAACAGTATTTGTGCATAAATTTTGGTGAGAACAATTCAATTTATTTGGTAATCTTGTATTTTTTATGGTTTTTCTGAAGGGTCCTTACTTTCTAAAATATATCATTCTTTTGTTCTTTCTCTATTAATTTTATACCATTTAATAATTTTTCAATTTTAAGTTGTTTCTTATTGAAAACTCGCGATTTCCAACAAATGCTGCTTCCGAGCACGGGAATTCTACTTTTTTTCTGCTCGAAATATTCACATTCTGGGAAATCTTAAGTTACAAATATTTACAATGATCACTAAGAGCTGTCTCATTTTCTTTTCTGATACATACAGATTTTTCTTCATTTCTTAAATATCAACATTTGGTTAATTTAGTTAGCAATTAAAAAATATCATTGGGAGCCGAAATATATGTCATAATTACAGTTTCAATTCAAGTGATTTTGATAGCTATTGGGTGGGCTATCAGAGGACACTGCAATAACAGCATTCTATATTAAGGGTAAGAAGATTTGATTGAGAAACTAATAATGTTACATTCTTACAGCAAGTTTAAGGAATTCAATAGTATGTTTAATAATTTTCTATTACACAAATAATGAAAAAACTATGAGCACTTAGCGATGCGCAATCTAGTAATTTTCTTTTTTATTGAAAAAACAATTTTCATTTTACCGTAAATAAGCTAAGAATAAAAAATGGTCACTAAAAATCCTTTTTTTTTCAGCACTATCATTTATTAACAAAAAAATTAATTAATTCTAGCTACCGATGACATTTTTTATTTCAATTGGTGGCATTTTTTGAAAGGGATGTTTAGTATCTCCTGCAGGCGACGTCGTGACTGAAGTGGTGAAATTCTATACATCTTTGTAGTTATAAACAATAATTTTGAAATTATAAATCTAATTAAAAAATATTTTACTTACCTTTATTAGAAAGTCATCGTCATGCTGTGGGTTTGTACTTAATTTGCAGTTCAAAATAATGTAATGATCTTCAGTAGAAATGGAAAATAGTTATCTTTTAATCTGAAATACATTTGCAACAAATAATTAAAAAAATACCCAAAAGTCAATAATAATAATAATGTTCAGTGAAATTATATTTGTACCTAAAGAGAGAGAGAGAGAAAGAGAGAGAAGCTGGATTATTAATTGCTGTAATTAAGACCATAATTATTACAAGCTATACATGCTAACCATCACATGCTTAAATTCTCCATGGAACAATATGATTAAGAAGAGACGAAAATTTATGTCTTGCAATGAAATAAAACAATGAATGTAATTACTCCATCTTTTTCTAAACTAACTATAAAAATTCTTTCTGTACCTATTTCGTTCATCATGCAATATTTTTATGCATTTTAAAGCTTACGTGATTATTTAATTAAAATTTGGAAAAAAAAAACTTAATGGATGAAACAATAAGAGAATGTTTTATTTAAAGGAATCCAGGAAATGTATATAATTTGTGGAACATTGTCTGTCATAGAGACTTCCTATACATACGAACAATTGTAAAATATTGGTATTTAAGTTTTTGTATCCAGTTCATGTATTTCAAGTAAAATAATTCAAGGGAAATTTGGCTTTAAAAAAATCTTATTTCCACCACTTGACGATAAAATTAGACTTTAGATAACTTCTTTAATTTAAATGATTTTTTTTTTTAAAAAAAATGAATATATTTATGTGTATGTAGAGAGAGAGAGAGAAAGAGAGAATACAATTCAAAATTTATGTTTAATGCGATTATGTTAATTCAAGAGTTAACTCTGATGATATTATTGTCATCCCTAAATACACACAGGATATGTATTGACTTTTCGTCAGGAAAACTTTCAGCTTGAACAGATCGAATAATTAAGATCTCAGATCTCTCCTTCTCTTCTAAGAGTAATTTCCCCTCTTTTCTCTCATTGATACCACCTCTAGCATTATTTACAAGTCTTAGAACCCGGACAACTAATCTTAATATTGAAAGAAATTTAGAACATTTCTTAGCGTAATACGGTATATTTTCTTCCATCAAATTTAGATTACACAATTTAACCTTATTCCGTTCTGAAAGGATTTTGGAAGTTTTGCAACTACTCACTTCAATGACTGGTCAGGTGTCTATTGACTCTACTAACCACGAAGGACCCTCCCACCAATGTGACTCAAATAATGACAATGTGAACAAATAATGACAATGTGAATAAGATCAGCTAGATTAATTTTTCCCGCTATATATCTCCACTCGCTTCAAGGAAAAGTCATATTTATTTCTTTAATTCTATTCTATACAAAAACTGACCAACCCCCTTTATTCCTCAAAATTCTATAGTACAAAGCTAGTATAGAATCTCTTCAAAAACTGGTTTCTATTTCGTAAAGTTAAGTGCTATCTGCACCGTATGTGCTAATCTGGAACATATGCAGCATGTCGTAAACTTTAAGCTGGGTAAAGTCACTTGCTTTAAAGGAGCCACACTTTATTTATTTCTTACAAGTACGATCTTTGCAGCATGGGGAGTGACTGATCTAAAAAATATGTAAGTGACATAGGCTTTTTTAAAGTTGTCAATAAAAATGTGCATCTGAGTTGTAACATTTTCAAAATAACGCGAAATTTCTATATTTTCAAGTCTATTTACTTCACTTCATTCTTTAAAAATGGTTACACAACATTATCAGAGAAAGGTGAATCTCGTAATAATTTTAATTTCCATGAATTCTGCTACTAAATTTTAGGTGACAGAGTTGCAGAGCATAAAATACTAAGTTGGTAAAAATTTTATAAACAAATGTTAAAATAAGTCTATTTGTAATATGCACACAGATTTTAAACTCTTCCACACAAACGTCACATTTTAAAACATCTCTATCATATCGCATAAATTTCTCAAAAATTTTGCTGTCTCTGCACTCTTAGATATGTATTTACATTCAATGTTGTTTTCCGAATTTCGCAAATTAAAATAACCTCGAGATAAAATTTTCCTAGCTTCGAATATAAATTATTCTTGCTTTCTTACATCATTTACTCCCGCAACACAATTGTCGACATAAGACGAAAGAATAAATTTGTGGGCTATAATAGAATCCTCAGCAGGTGCATGTTTGAGCAAATACGAAAGTGCTGCATCTATCAGAAAAGGAATGGATGACATCCCGAAGACCACTCAACAATGTTGATTAGTTTAGTTTAGTTTAGTTTTTATTAACGTCGCACTAGAAGCAACACGAGGGCTATTGGCGACGGACCTCGTAATCTTGAGCCACGGTCAAGTGACGAGGACGACACCTGAGCTGGCACCTCCCTCTCCTAACATCCACACCACGCCAGTGGGAGGACTTTGGGCCCCGAACAGACATAACGTGCATCAGCCCCGGCTACAAGGCGGGTCTTTGGCGGCCAAGGATCGAACCCGTGACTGAACGAAAACCGCCAGCCGCGAGTCCACGACCTTGACCACTAGGCTACCGCGGCCCCCTCAACAATGTTGAAATAGAAGCTTTTCATTTCCGGTAAGGTAAAAGAATCTCAAAAATATCTATGTTCAGGGAGAATCCTCAATTGAAGAAAAACCTTTTTTAATATCTGTAGTAATCTCAATAGGTTAGCTTCTAAACCTATCGATAATATCCGGTATATGTTCAATTAAATTTGAACCAGTATATAATAAATCATTTAAATAACTCATTCTAGTTTCTCGAATCAATCCATCAAAAACTGGCCTTATTTTAGTGGTGATACTATCTGTTTTCACAACCAGTCGATGTGGCAGAAAATGAGCAGTTTTTCTTTTATCTTCGATTTTTCTATTCTATTTAATTCCTCCCATTCCTTAAATACAGTTTTATAATCATCTAAAAATCTATCCCGTTTTGTGTGTACCAACATTTTTTTTCATGCCGTTTCAATGTTAATTCTTTATTAGTTTGCAACTTATTTGTATTTGATCTAAAAGGAAAATAAAGTTCTTATCTACCGTCCGGCAGAGAATTTACACTACTTTCAAAATCCTGAACTACTTTTAAATGCTCATTAATTTCACTCAATCTTTGATTAGAGTCATGAATCCTAATGCTATTGATATCCCACAACTCATTAATGGACGAGAAAGAAATAACATTCAAAACAGTATCATATTCGGTATCACATATTCTAGACATTTCCTGTTTCCTAGTCAAAATGAATACCAGACGCGTCCTCAACAGAAATAAACCCATTTACAATTTTAACGATTTATTGAAAAACAAAATTCCAATAACATATGTTCCAAGCAACAAATTTATTTCGTAATAATCTGTTTCGAAATCTGACAAAATAATCCCCTTTTCATTCAATTCACTTATAATGGATGAACGACTAATTTTTGGCACATACCCACAAATCTCTTCTTGCGAAAACACCTTGACGGGCAAAGAGAATGGGTCATCTAAAGAACAAATAAATGACTCGTAAAAATTTTGTATCTGACTCTGCATTTCTCCCCCCCCCCACCCAAATGACATATGATGCATTTTTATTTTGTTATTTGATATAACACTTAATGCCACGAATGCTTGCTTAGAGATATAAGAATACTGAGAACCGTTATCGATGAGAGCTCGGTTTGTTTCTATTCTGTTATTAACTTTTACTTTTACAATTAAAGTCATTACAAAACCGTTATGACAATCTATTAGACAAAAAATTAGTTTTAGTTATATCAGATTTAACACTTTTTTAGGATGATCACACAATATATAACGGTGCGGCTTGGCACAATATAAGCAAGAATTTTTCACTCTACAGAATTTGGAAAAGTGTGTGACAGAGGAACATGGAAAACAGACTCTATTATTAAACGGACATTTTTCTTCGCATCCAAAGGCATTCTTCTAGATTCTAAAGAGTCCTTGGAAGGATGTTTCTTATTACAAAAGACACACAGAAAATTACGCTTATCTATGTAGCTCCTAACATTTGTGCTTACAATTGAAGCAACAGTTTGAATATCAAACATCTTATCTTCCCGATCTTGTTTCTTTTAAATAGGATTCGTACTAAACCTGGCACGTGCCAGCGCAATCATCTCATCCGCACTTCTTGTTTTAAAAAAGAACATCAGATTTTCTAACGAACCTTCTTCGCCATTTATTTTCTTTAATTCGCAATTTCTTTACCACTCTTCTAAAATTTCTTTGTAAAAGAAAGATTCAATAAGTGGCGAGAGAAATTTTCCGCATATCTCCTGAGTCTTTCCTAAATTTTCCAAAAACCTGAGCTTTCCTTCTAAATCGTTGTACAGTCTAGGCAAATAAGTTTTCCTTCTTCCAGCGATTGCGTTCTTCGTCAATATTGACTATAAATCTCGCACATAAATTTAGACTAGCAAATCTTATCTTTCGAATAGTTCTTTGATTTGTTCCATCACATTATGGATAATAGGAAGCATTGGCCGGAAAGCTTTCATATAATTTCGCCGTTTTCGAGGTCGGCACTACCGCTTGCAATAAATACCAAAATTTACAGTCGTCCGATAAACTTCTATCTTCGTGAATTCTTAAAAAATTGGCAAATACTCTTTTACATCACCATTCAATCTTTTTAACTCAATTTTTGGAAGCTTGAAAGTTTTCTTCTAAAGAATTCTTGTTGCCGTCAAGACTTCAGTTTAACCATTATGTTTTCTATTTTAGTTTTCACCTGGTAATATTGATCTCGATAGACCTCTGCTGACTAGAAATCATCTTTGTAAACATGTTTGGCATCATTACTTTTCAAAATAAGGTCCATAATATCGCTTTGGTATGTTTCCGAGTGTGTAATTTTGTCGCCAATCTGCTATTTCAAAATAGAAAGTTGCTTGACATCCGGCATTTCTTTCGTACGCTCAGCGTCAATTTTTTTCGCACAGACTATAAAAGATGTGCGAAGCGATTTTCGTTGAGTTTTTAGCTGTGTCACAACTATTTCAGGCTCAATATCTCAATATATTCAACCAGCTGCTGAAATCTGCCCCATGTTATTAGAAATTATGTACTGTTACGGTTTGTCAGCTGAATTGTTCACAATATTAAAGTTGCGCTGACATCTACTATTAGATCTCGATAGAGTAATTAAATGTGTAATGAATAAAACAAGATGTGACACGTAGCAAAACGGAACATGTATTTCGCCCCAAACAAAACAACTCCACTAGACTCACGATGGTTATAATATATAAGAAGAAACAAATTAGATCGTCATCATTGAACGTCAAGCCGCTCTCCTTCTCATTGGAAGGGTTAAGTGCTGCCATTCAAAATAAAATATATGCATGTATAGTATAAAAATAAGAAAATAATTAGGAAAAATTATTTTTATAACAGAATCAAAAAAGCATTTATTTTTAAGATATGTGTTTCCAAAAGGTAGAATAATTTGTACAAATTATCCAATATTGTTTACTGTTAAATTTTTTAATAATGCTTGTTCCCATAGTTCCAAATTATTTCTTTATTCATACGTTAAAATAAAATAAATTTCTGATATGAAAAACGAAATATGTCAAATATTAAAAAGATAGTTGTGATTTACAAGTCGGAAGAAAATATTTCATTTTAATGAAAAAAAAAAATGATTTGAAATAGAAAAGGTAATTTAATTTGTTTCTTCTATTTTTATTTTAACAATACAGAAATAATCAGAAATTCAATTCTAGTTATTTTCCAAGTGAGGACTGAATTTCCAATAAGTATATTGAAATTGATTTCCTTCGTTTTTCATTCTGTATTCCATTTGTTTTGCTTCCGGTTCAACGTATCATTTTTTTTTTGCTTGCACTTTCCCATTAAATACTTGAATGCAGATATTATACTTAAAAGCTAGGATAGTAAGTGAAGTAATTGATATAATGACGGGAAGTAGGATACATTAGTTATAGTTTAAGCACATCTTTTATGATTTTTTTTGTATATTTACATATATTCTTTTTTCATAAGCGGCCCATTTTCTTTGGCGAATATTATTTTCAACTAGGAACAGCATATGATTAAAATGATTCAATAAGAAAGTGTCCTTTTAAGTACATCTCATTTTCTTATATATTGAGTAGAAAGAATTAAATTCGGCACAAACTATATCTTTCTTCTAAATTACATTTACAATACTCCATTTATTAATGAAAAAAAAACTGAAACGTTTCCCTAAAAATATAAACTTCTGATTTTTTTAAAAAAAAAAAAAAAAAACCTTTTGAATTTTTTTTTTTTTAAATGCTTTGATATTTTTCAAAATATTTCTTCTTCTGGTTCATTTAATATTCATTATTTTTTCCATAATGTCATGACTTACTTAAAATGGACACAGAGATGATATAATAATGCAGAAACTTTTGTTTTAAATATACATTGTTTTCTTAATGATGAATAAGAGATTATTAGTTTATAAATAACTTTTCTTATGTTTTATGTTGACTAAACGAAAAAGATACACATAATTTATTAATTAGGTAAGAGAGCAATATTTCCATTGAAATTGTTAAAAGGAAATATAAAGGTATTTCTGGAGTAAAATGTGTAAACAACTTTTTAATGGGAGATGTTAAGAAGAAATCGTTGTATAGTTGAGTAAAAAATATAGCAAAACATATCTTGAACAATAGAATTTAGATATATTTGGAACAAGAAGTTAAAACATATTTTTACCGGCATGAATTAAGAAAGACTGTTTGTCAATAACATTGCAAAACATATTGTGAGCTATCTGAATATAGATTAAGCAGTTTTCTGTAAATGAATAACGATTTTAAATTCCTTAATTAATATGCGAGGATATATTTTGATAAAAATAAAGTTTTGAAGAATTGAAATGCCACTCATGCAGAGCAAGCTGAGTGCTTCGGATCAGTTACAAATTAGTAGATTAATTTGTATTGCTATATTATTAGCATTGATTTACAACTTAATTTTGAGGATTAATCCAGATAGCATGGATGGTCTTGTAGAGAAGATGACTACATAGTAATAGAAAGAAATAATTTTTTTGGAAAAAGTGTAGAAAACTACTATCCATATGTCGCAATATCGTTCGAAATGACACGGGAAATACCTAGAAAATATTTTATCTGAATCTAGAAATCATCAAAAAGTATATGACGCAGTGACGATATGTAGTTCTTCTGGGCACACAGTAATTTCTTTTTAATCTTAGTTCTGTTCTTACAAGTATAGGTTAGGAGTCATTGACCATTTAATCTTACAGGTATTTCAACCAAGAGGTGCGAGTTATGACTCTTTGTGGGAAACTTTCTTATGTTTGGCGAAGGTTTGATTTGCCCTTCATAAGACTGTACATATCAATCTAAAAGAAAATTTCAGACTTTTATATTCATAAATTTCATGTTACTTAAAACTTCTTAAATTATTTGATAATTCACGACCAGGCCTTGTCACTGCATCAGTCATGCCGAATTAAGTTTGGGACTAGTCTCTAACTATTAAAGGTTGCCATAACTAAATATATAAGAAATGAAATCGTAATGTCTCACATTTAATTCAGTAAATAATATATGGATTCAAATTTAACCCTCTCCCTTAATCTATAGAAACAATTTGATTTTTTCCTGGAGCCAACCACAAAAATCAGATTTTTTAATTAATAGACTGAAAATTTAACATGAATTAATAAGGAGAGGGATCAAAATCAAAAATTCGTTTAATTAGCAAGTTTCCAGGTATGTGCAAGTAAAAATAAAAATAAAAAAAATGATGTAAAATTTTACAAGGAACAGATTTACCCATCCAAGGTGCACTAGCATTAAATTACTCAATTAAATGTAATAACTAAAATAAACGAAGAAATATCGAGAAATGGACAATAATTAAGCTTTCCGATATTAAAATTAAAGGAAACGACAAATTATTAAATTGAATATATTTAAGCTAAATGTAATTAAAAAATAAAGCAAACGATAAATTATTAAATTGAGTATCATATCGGCTACATGTAATTAAACTTAAAACAAACGATGGACTATTGAATTAAATTATATTAGTATTTTGAATAAAAATGTCATCATGTTTGATTAAATCATAAATATTTATCAACTGATGCTACCATTGTATTTTATGATGATATAAGTTCATGGTAACATTAAAAATATTAATAAACATTATTACTAAAATATTTACGAATAAATATAGTTTTAAAATAATATTGAGAAAATAAAAAAAAAATGATTCAGAAAGGAATTAGTAATGGATTGATGTACTATCCTCTTTTATTATGTAACAGATATACAATTTTTTTTAAACTTTTTATTAAAGGAACGATACATTTAGTCACACAAAGTCAAAGAACCCACAAGAATGGTATTCGCTTTTAACTAGACTTGATGTAAGGCTCTGTTATTATTTCCTCCTTCTCGATGCCAATTTAGTAATTAAAAGCCGAATCATAGGAAAGTCACAGTCAAATAGAAAAAAATATAGTTAATTTATTCATAGATATAAGAATAATCCACAGCATATCTATTTAATTATTTTACCTTCGGATATACAATATATGCGCGGAGGCGACGCGACGCGCGACAGAATTTATCATTTTATAAAAAAAAACTTTTACTTATATAGCTGTATCCAAATGGATTCAAATCCTTAATAAAATATTACGGGAAGGTTGAATTCATGAGCTCTCCGTAGATACTTTCTATAATCATCTTTAAGTTCCGTACTCAACTCAGATATGTTACAGATGTCTCACTTACTACCTTCAGCTCACAATTTGTACCACCCACAATTCAACTTCTTTAAAATACTAACCTAAGTATTAAAGTACTTACTGCTTATAAAGGCAAATCAGCAAACTCTTACAAAATTGATCAATAATTCAAATATAATATACATAAGTTACGTTTCATTATGTTTCATATGGATTGGAAAATATTTTCAATTCAACTAAATTCATTTAAAATCCTTAAAGTGTGAGATGAAGGGGTAAACCCTATAGATCCCATATCATACTAATATTTTATAGTTCAGGGATAATAACAAAGACAATTTACAAATTAAGGAAATGTAAATCAAGAAAAATATTTGAAAAACATGAAGCTTAAATTTTCCCCTTTCAGTTATTTTTTTCAATATAAATCATTCATTAAAACCTTTTATTCCAAACTACAGAAAAATTCCTAATTCATATGTGGAAAGTCAATTCATATTAAATCATTGTTTCTGATGTCAGGAATTTATTCTGAGATAAAATTTCCTATTAAAAAATACTTTTTTAAGAAATAAATTAGAAAATTCTTGTGATATGAAGATAATGTATAATTTTGTCACAATAATTTTTGTAGATAAATTTATAGATGGAAATAAATTGTAATTATTTTAATGAATTGGATTTAAACTCGATATAAAATGAAATATTTTAAGAAAACTAATGATTTTAGCTTTACAATTAGCTGAATAAGTACTTTTATGTAAATATATATTTGATTTTTAGCACTTAATTTGTATTAGTTGTTGTATTAAATTTTAAGTACACATGCATGGAAATACCAACAAAGAGAAAGAGACATTCCACGTACATTTTCTTTACCTATAAGTTTTCCTGACTTCTTCATTTACACGAAAAAAGTGCTGTCGAAGTCTTTTTATTTTAAATCTTGGAAACCTCTTTCAGATTTAGCGAGAGAAAAGCTTTATATTGCAAGTGCAGTGCGAAACAATTCTAACTTCGATTTCTGTTTCTATACACCTTTTACAATTTCTTTTAAAGAAGATACATTTCTTTATTCCGCTTTTGTTTGTCCAAAAATCAATCTAAAAAAAAAAAAAAAAAAAAAAAAAAACTGGAAATTTTTTACACCGAAAGAAATAAAATATTTTCTATTCAATAGCTTAGATTTTTAAAAGACAAAAGTTAAAGTGGAAAATTCATCATGTTTTACAAAATATAAAAGTTTTAGAAATCAGTAAAAAAGTTATATGTTAAACAAATATTTTTTGGCTTAAAAATAAATTACGAAACAATTATTCATTTATTTAAGAAGGTTATTTTACTTTTTCACTTATACTTTACAAATAATAAATAAAGACTGCGCAACATATTTGTTTGGTGATCTCAATAACAAAGGAAATACATAAAATAAATGCATAATTTCGAATTGCCTGAAACATACAACAATTGTAATTTATGCTGAAAAGATACTAAAGGATTATATTTTTGAAAGTAATTTATTATGACATTTAATGATTCAAAACATACAAACTTTTACAATTGTTGAAATACTAATATATATTTTTAATTTAGAAATAAATACATTAATTTTTAAAATACCTTAGATATTGTAAATTCTACTTATTCTATTTTGGAACTGATACAAATTTTTCCTGCGGACTATTGGGTAGATATGAAATGCTGTTAGTTCTCTATAAACGTGACATCTTGTAAAATGTATTTACTTTGGTTCATAGATTTTTATATTAACAATAGTGTTTTTGAATCAACAGGGTCTTGGGATTAAAATGTATTCAATAGGGTTTTTTTCACAAGTTATCTTATAAAAATATATGAAAAAGGAATTACATATCATTTTCTTGTACTTTAATAACACAATACTGATTTAATATTATACTCATATAGAATTATCAATGTTACTTAATTTCTAATGATATAATTGATGCTTCTTAACCATAATTTTAAAATTCAGTGGTTCCCTTCGTTTATAAATAAACAAATAAATGCCTAAATGAATTTAAAATATAAGGAATATTTTCGATATGCGTAAGCACAACAGTAAGCAATTCATTCCCCACAGAGTCTTAGAAAGGCAAAATATAATACACATCTAAGAAATTCAGTCCGTTATCATAATTGATCTGTAAGTATAAAAATGCAAGAAAATATTTATAAAATATTTAACAGTTTGCATATATGTCACTTCACATTTCTCCCCTTTATTTCAATACATCTTCGAATATATATAATTCATGTTTATATATAATTAAGCACCAATACTAATTAAAAACTAATTATTAGCGCAGCGGTTTTGTATCATGTAAAAATTATAATTTACTCACGTAAAAATTACTTTTAGGGGGATATAACTTATTTTTAAGTTTATGATTATTTAGTTTGGTCTAATGTATTTGTTTATTGTATATTTCATTTTCCTAATTTGAAGTTCTATTCATTTCCGAAATTTTGATTATTCTTGATTTAAACCTTTATTGAAGATGTAATTATTGAATTTGTGAAGGTACTGCAAAATTAGTTTAAACGCACTATGCCTATTCCAAGGCTTGATGTACTGTTTAAATTTCATAGCCTAAATTTTTGTTTCTCATTACTTCTTTTTTTTCTGTGTTGAGGTTAGCTATATTTTGGTAGCTTTATCTTCAACTTAATTTCAATATTTTATTTATAATTTTGGTATACTTTGAATCAAAAATATTATGTATAATTTGAATTTCAGTACACGTAAGACTTTTTATTATAATGTTTTGAATGTTCTTTTCTAAAATTTAGTATAATACTTCACTTTCATTAAATGGTTAGTTTGATAACAGTTGATGTTTCATTAATTCTGTAATAGTTACAGGTTTTTAGTTTTAATGCTTTTTTTTAAATTTGTTCTTAGATATTATTATCTTTAATTAAATATGATTTTTATATAACTTAAGAGAATATCTGATTAACATTATTAATCATTTATATTTACATATATATATATATCCACCGACAGATCTTTTTCATATTTTTTTTGAGGAATCAGTTTTTTTAAATTACAAACGATAGATTAATTGATCCTTTAATAGGAAAGAAACTCCTTAATCCAATTAGTTTTTATTCTGCCAAGTCACACATTCATACATTCAAATACATTTAACAGATATGTTTAACATTGATTTGAAAGAAAATTAATTAATTAAGTTATCAGTAATGAATTAGGTAAATTACAGAAATTCCATGTGTATCTCATTTTATGCATATATGACCTTTCTAACGTAACAGATAACCAAACATTTTCAAATCTCGATGTTTCCGACCTTGAAGTTAGTGAAATTCCAATGGTGCGTGTGGAAACTAATTTAATTTAGGAATATATTAATGAGATTCCGAAGTCAGCTGCGAATCATTAAATTACACACTCGATTAAGTTGCGCAATTAAAGATTAGCTTTGGATAATTAGATTACTAAAGAAATCGTGATTTAATAATTGTGAGAACAATACGGAGAAATTCCGATTGCTTAATATGAAGTACATATCAAGATTTTTATTTCTGATTTGCTCATGTTGAAATAATTTAAGTGGTGAATTAAAACAAAAGAGCTGTAAGATAGTAAAAGAAGTGACAGTAAAACAAAGAATTATTCATTTCATTTCGGAAAACAAGAATTTCGGCTTATTGCAAGAATCAATTTTATAAGGCAATTTGTATACGTTAAACGACATCGATAATTTATTTCAAAGAAGAATTTCTAGTGATATTATATTTCAATTCAGATTTTAGTGTTTTAAACATTTCAAGACATAGATAGTAAATCTTATGAAATTAAAGTGGATCATGGGTGGAATATTTTTAATGGCTTACAATTTTGCATATAATTTTCTTTATCTTGAGTGGTAAATATCTTCTTTAAGCACATTAGTTTCTTGTTAAGTTGCTGATAGGTGTACTTTGTAAAATCGATTAAGTGAGGAAAACTGACTATAAGACCATGTAAGTCTTTCTTAAAGAATTGGCATTAGTCATTTAATAAATTTTCTTTTAAACTTCTTTTTAGACTTCATGTACTGAAAATTCCGTGGATTTTAGTGCTAAAAGTAATAGAATACTTAGAAAACCAAAAGGTTATTAGATTAATGAAATCATATAATTAATCTATTGTAAAGTGTAAAATGAGTTATTTTCAAAATAAGTTGTGGTTCATAGAGATTAAACAGTGTCATAGAAAGAAATTAATATTCGTTTGAATGTATAAAGTAGGAATACCTTCAAGTACTTTTTTCTAAACATTCTGATGGAAGAAGAGTACACCATTATCTCGTTAAAATCCAATTATGTTTTATATTTTATTTCATAAAATTACATATAATACAAAATTTTAATACTTAATATATTTCTCAAAATGATTTTAACATGAACTGCTTTTTACTTTGATACTTATGATCTTTTGAATGTGTATTAAAAATTTGACCAAACATCTGTAATTCTTATTTTCTAAAAATATTATGTCGTTATATGATACTGAAATGAATTCGTTGAAAATAAAACAAGAATTAAACTGAAGAAATCTGTCAATGCGCTTTAATAAAGCAGTTTTAAAATATTTTTTCATATATCTAACATTTGTTTTTAATGCTTTTTTAAAAGATCTGTAAATGCACATTGATATTATTTGCTTAGAGAGAATGGAAATTAAGTTTTTTTTTCATTCCAAAAGAGAACCATTTGAAATTTTTTTTTCTAAATTATTACATTACATTTCTTCTACAAGTTTCTATACATAAGCAAATGTGATGAAAGGCCTAGGTGGCCTAGGTAAATGTGGTGATCTAGTGAACACTGTCGCGAGCTCGTGGCTAGAGTTGTTTCCGTTGAATCCAAAGTTTGAGTTTTGATCTCACTAAACACTACTCTGTAGTGATGCGGATGCACATTAAACCTGTCTAGACTCTAATTATCCCGTTGGTGGGGTCAGGAAGTTTGGAGACTGTGATGTCAGCTCAATTTTTTTCCTCTTCAATTAACCGAGATCTAAAATTACGAGGTCTACCACTGATATTCCACATGTTGATTCTAAGTGCGACGTTAATGAACGAGCAATAAATCAAAAGTGTAGAAATCTTAGAAAAATAAGCACTTGCAATAAAGAAATCAAAGCACATTAATAATGGATTAATTTGATATTATTTTAAATTTTTACTAAAGTTGACAAGGAGTTCTTTTTTATATTTGAAAAGTTTACGAAAGGATGATCAGCATTCTATATATATATTGAAAAATTTAATATTGCTAGAGAACGTTTAAATGTACTCTGAAAAAATTGAGTATTTTACGTCTCCGGTCATAAGTAATTGTACACAGTTTTAGTTCAATTATATTCTTCTTATATAAATTTTACTAATTCATCTGTATTATTAAAATCATTTTTATACATTTGAGTGTCTTAAAGTAAAATATAGCAAGCTAAGAAATTATATCATGAAATATTTTTCCGATTATCGTTAACATGTATTAAAAAGCATTAAGATCCCTCTCGTGTAAGGAATCCCCTAATTGTTTTGGCCTAGAATTTTGAAAAAAAAGTTAAGTAAATGTATATCTGATATGCTAAGAAATAAAATAAGATGTACAGTTTTTTCATTAAACTGATGCATGCTAGTGACCACGGTAGACAATAAGCAATGTTCGAGAATTCTAGGTTTGCTTTATTTCTGTCAAATCATAGGCTTGAACCCTGATGCCATTGAAGATCCGGCATATAGTAAAGCTGGAGAACGTCAAATCTGCTAAGGACCCTAGTTCTTCTGTTATTCTAGTGTGGAAATTTGGATAAGGAGATGCCAACTCAGGTTTGTTTCTCGTCACTTTAGACAGGTTCAAAATTTACTAGATTGATAATTAACAACCCTCGTGATATTTCTAATTATCTCTTATAATAATCATGATATTAATAACTAATCAATCTTTCAATTAATAAATCTGATACATGTGATACATAGCCATTAGTTTTCGGATGAGGCTTACGATTTCACAAGTGTAGAGAAAAATAATTAATTTATTAATACTTAAAATACAATCTACTTGAAACCTTCCCCTACAAGAATAGGATTAAATTAGGGCAAAAAGTATCCCTTTATACATATCAGAAGATAATAGCACAGCTTTTATATAGTTTCTTTACTCTTTATTCCAAAGAATTATTATGCAAATACAAATATTTATAACGCATATGTTAATTTCCCACAATTGCTGTTGATAAGTTCAGTGAATGATTAATTAATTTATTTTATTATTATTAATTTATTAATTTATTCATCCAAACCTTATTTCATATTTCGATACATCAAATTAAAGAAGTTTTACATAGTTCTAAGATAGTCTTTGTCACAGTCATTCAGCCCTTCTTATGATTTATTAAGTGTATCCCTTAAAATTGTAAGGAAACAAAATTGAAGAAGATATTTGCATGAAAATAAATACATTATTTATCTTTTTCGTTAAGTTTAAATATTGCTATTAAAATTCCTGCATTTTTTACAAAATAATTTTGCAAGCACCTAAGCTTGAAATACAGTTCAAAGTTCGGATGATTAGGTGAAAATTTGAAAAAAAACACCAACGGTTGGAGGGGAGGTCATTCATTTACCCAATTGTTGAAAAATACGTTTTAGTTTATCTTATCAATTATATTCCAAACATCAGCTCTTAAAGATAATTTAATAATATTTGTAAGAGTTAAAGCCATAGAAGGAAAATAGAAAACAAAATATAGTTTCAACAAAATACTTGAAAATTAAAATGATGACTAGTTAACATTAGAATTAGGAATTTAAATACAAATATTCAATATTGAACATAATTAGTCATTTTGACTATTTTACTCTTCACATGTTGTTATAATGAAATTGATTTAAATTTTTCTAACAAATCGATTGCGTTTACCACATATCTTGTAAGTTTTATGCCGAATGTTGCTAGACACACAAGACACCAATGACAAACTGAATCATTTATTTTATCTATGGTTAAAAGAAATTTTTTTGCAGATGTGTATTGCTATGCATATTTTTTTTTCTATAAATAAAACATTATTTGTTAAAAAAAAGTATTCCTCTGTAGGTGAATGGTAAATTTATTTCCTTCCTTTTGATATATTGTAGGTTTGAATATTACATTATTTCTCACAAATCCGTTTTCAGAATATCTCAACCCTATTTTTCCATATTTAGTTTTATTTCAAAAATGTTCATTTAATGTATAAATTGTATAATTTTACAAGATTATTAAATTAAATTGATATATTTTTGGTGAAGACATACATACTTTGTGATACAGTATTTTTTTACCATAAATTATTTCACATTCTTCACTTTCTTCCTTTCGTGAAAATTCTTTACTTTCAAGCACAAAAGAAAAATTTCTATCAAAGGAATTAAGCTGAAATAATTTAACATTGTGGAACAGAAAACGTTTAGATCCGATTCTTTTAGAATACAATGACAACTATCCGACTTTCCATCCCTGAAGCGGAAGAAAGCAATTCCCAGCATCCATTTAGGTTTATCTACAGAAATAATCCTAAATGGACCGATCTCAAAGTATCGATAAGCGTTTACCAAAAGTTTTTATTCTGATCATTTTCCCCAAGCAACTGCTCACCATTAACAGTAAACGATTTTTTTGAAGACAAAAAAAGACAAAAAAAGTGAAAAAATTTTAAAAAAAAATACTTAAAAAAACATGTATATTTAAAAGAAAAAATATATTTAATTCAATAAAAATACATTTTGTAAAGTAGATTTTTTGTAAAAGAAAGTATGCACTGCAAAATCGCATACGTAATATAAAATTTACTTCATTTCCTGTAAATCACAGCCAAATATTTTTAGTTAATCTTAAAGTGAGATCAACCATCCTCATCAGGACATGATTAAGTAGACAATTAATTGTCTTAAAATATGCAGATTTTTCTAAGATTAACAAGATTCCGATTAAAGACTATAAATATTTCTACCTCTATATCCCTTCAGAGTAGAAAAATAATAAAATAAAAATTACTTTATTGGTTTATAGGTATTTTGTAACATTACTTTTGTAAACATCATTTTTCATTTCTATTTTTAGTCAAGAACTTGGAAATTTTCATAGATTAAAAATAATTTTTTTTAAAAAAAGAAAAGGATTTTCCCTAAATTTGATGTTAATTGAATAAAAATGAAGTACTGTAAAACGCTCAAGCATAGAGTTTTTAAAATACAAAGGAAATTTATATATGTATGTTAGTATTTTTACTCTGCTAAGTTCTTGCATTGATATTTATTTCAATTTGGGTTATTTCTTTTAACAAGTCATTAAGTGTCTTATTTGTAATAAAAGTCAAGGAATCGCTCTACTTATGATAGTATCAATGTCGAATACTACAAAATATTGAGTACGTATACACATTTATATGAAATTTTTAAGGTAGGACAGGAAACAGAAGGAAGACATAGTAAAACAGCTGCAGTTACCCTGTTATGCAGCTGTCAGAGAGAGAGAGAGAGAGAGACAAGATTCAGAGGGATGAATTTTTCCACATTTAAAATATGTATTTATCTTTATACAGTTTTGCAATAAATGCTGAAAAAACTACAGCCACTATTTGAGTTATTTAGTTCATTCAAATTTATTACACCTACTGTCAATACAATTGACAGCAAATTAAATACGATTTATGTACAATATGATAGTTCAAATATCCTCACAAGCAAATTTTTGATCCATTTCAGTTAAAAATTGATAGATAAAAAATTTATTTCTAATCTCCTTAACTAATTTTTAAGTATTTGAATAAATGCCTAAATTAAAATTTACATTAAAAATTAATTTTATTTCAATTATTTTAAAAATGTATTCATGAATAGATAAAATTTAGTTTTTTAAAGATATTTATTAAATTCAAAGATAAAAAAGTAAAATTATTCACCCAAATTTAAAATTTATTAAATCTATTTGCATTAAATCAATCGTTACATAAATATTTTATCACTTTATGAACTTGCATTTCTCTAAGCACATTATGTATAAAAAATTTGAAATAATGGATTTTGCAACATTCTGTATCTTAGTATAAATTTGGTAATTAAGATTAATTACGCTATATTTTATTACCTCATTTGATGATAATTCCTCGATAAATTTTTCATGGATGAAAATTTCTAAATAAAAGTATTGATAAATTGGGAAATACTTGTAGTAATCATCAATATTAATATAAATCTGCTAAAATGATATAACATTGAAAGAAAATTTTATAAAATAACTTAATATACATATTAAAAATAAATTTAATAAAACTATTTATACCACAGATTTCAGAATATATAGTAAACGTACAGTGACTAGAAAATTGCTTTTCTTCTCCACATTGAAGATAGAAATGACGATGTGCAAGAAAACTCGCACCTTTTTTCTTTCCATTACAGCGCCGTCTTGCGCCATTATTCGCAATCTTACAGAACCTTCCTTACATTACAGCGCCACTGCTTGCTCTCTTCACTTGGGTTGTACGGTAAAAATTGTTCGTTTAGATACTATCTATCACCCTCAATTATTTTTCCCATGCATTCTTGAACACCCTGTAAACTTATTATATGACTTTATTTAAATATACAATATTATTTTGCAAGTAATTTAGGATTATGGTGTCAAAAAATGCTTCCGAATTTTTTGGTTTAAATATTATTATTTCATAATAAAGTATTTTACAAGGTTTAATGGTTTAGATCATTAAAAGTTGTTTAAACACTTATTTTTGTACAAATCCAGAAGCAGTATTTCAAATTATTTTATCTCCAGCTTTTAACTATTTTCTCTTGATAAATAGGATCTTTTTATATGTTTAATTTATTTTTTTTTCTGATTTGTTTGTATAAAGGAATATTTTGTATATTATATTATATACACAAACATACGTAGAATCCTAACTACAAAAATGGGGTACATGTCTCGTTTTAAAGATGTCTAGGGATTTTCTGGATTCAATAACAATACGGATTTTTAGAAGCTGACATTTAATTAAACCATATATTATTGTACAGCATTTACCAAGTTAAAATAGAGCTATTGATTAAACGTAGTAAAGAGCTATCAGACCACACGTCTTTCTCTGTTGGTCGCACTCTTCCATCTAGCTTGCGCCTCTCGTGCATGCGCTTTTTACCAAAAGAAGTGGCGCCATCCAGTATGGGATGCTTGATAAATTCGATAAATATATTATTAGTTTTACACACAAATTGTATATATATATATGAATGCATATATACGTATTATTATATACAAAAAGTACATACATTATTATTATTATTATTATTACGTATATACATACGAAACGCATTACATACGTATATATGCGCTATTACGTATTACATATTATTATTATTATTATTATTATTATTATTATATATTACATATTATTATTATTACATAATGAACGCACATATACGCAGAAGTTGGCTGCATTATATGTATATACATATATATATATATTACATGTAATATTTACATATTAATACATATACATACATACATATATGTGTAAGACAGTTATATACATATTATTACATATGTTATACATGTACATTATATATATAAGATATTATATACATATACATATGAGCATGTAAAGTTATATATATATATATATATATATAATCTGAAAATGGGAATGGAATTTAGTAAATTTGAAGTAAAAAATATCGAGCATATTATGTTTCATCATAAAATTGTGTATTTAATTAATCTACTTTCTCAAAAATCTTTTTATTTCAGATTTTTCAGGCAATTCTGAAATATTTTATTGGAAAACATCTCAATATATTGAGAATAAAGTACAAATAAAGAGTAAATTAATTGGAACAGAAATAAAAGGCCATGCTTATATCAGGTATTTCTGTGTGTTAGAAATTTAGAAAATAATACGTGTATAGATATTTTTCACTTGAAAACATCTAACTTACAAAAATCAACCCTTAATTCGTTATTGCGCTGACTCACAGTTTCTATAGCATTCGCTTATAACCATATATTTTCCTTTTAAGCTAAGTGACCCATAACTTGTTAATTCCCTTTATGCACAAGGCTTACAAGTTCATATGCAAACAATGGCTGATACAGGATTTATATCCATAATTTTTAATTTTGCGGTCCCTTATATCACATAACAATTAGTACAGGAGTATTTGAGAGGAAGTGATACCATGCATTGTTAATAATATTCTCGTTTTTTGCATCTTATTTAAGGGATATCTTGTTTTTAAAGGTTTCGGAACAAAATTGAAAGTATTCCGTTGACTTCAAATTGGAAGAAATATGATATGTGATGAAAATATAAGACTAATTTTTCTATGTACCAAAAAGTGGAAATGTTTCTCTCCAAATCATCTATGAACGATTAACTTGTAATTGATAGTCCTTCTTGGAAAACCAATACGTAAAATAACCTGTAATTCTCTTAGGTATATTATGAATGAATTGTCCAAAACAATGCTCAATATATTCATGCAGCCACTGACTAAATAATTGCACAATGGAGATATTTATTTAGTTTTCTTTCCATGTACTTTGGAAAAGCTTGTATTTTACAAATCAAATTTTGACTCTGCAAGCACAACATTAAAAATATTTAATTCTAATGTTAGACCATGAATATACAACCTTTATGAATCGAAAGCTTATTTCATACAGTTGGCATTAGTTAGACTGACAGTTAAAAATATTCTGAAACATCAAATAAACAATAATTATAAGAATTTTGTGCACCTGAGGAAGTACTGGAATTAAAAAACTTGTCTTCAATGTCCTGAAAAAAAATTCAAACTCGTGGTTTTCCTCAATCTAGTAAGCCTTAATTCCACACAGAAAATTTGTAGTGATTAATGCAGTGATACATGATATGCTGATTATTGAGTAAATGTCATTTGGAAGGTTCAAATATTATACGTGATTTTTTTTACCTTTTTTTAATTGTTCCAATAAATTTGAATTATCACTGGATTTTATTTACAAAAAAAACCTCTTTAATATATATATATATATTAATGAGTAATATATATATATATCTTTAATATATATATATTACCTCTTTAATAAAAACATCTATATATATATATGTATAGATATATATATAGATATATATATATACATATTATACATATATATATATATATATATTCTTCACTTTCACAGTAAATTGAATTCAAATGATCTAAGTTTAAAATAAATGTAATTGGATTGAATATTTGGAAGAAAAAATTTATGTTTAATACAGCTCATTAGTAAAACTATTTAGTTAGATTAATCTATTTTTTGTGCAAATGATCCTCTGTAATCAGATAAGTTTTATTGATAGTATTATTAAATTTTTTTGAGTTATATGGATAAAAATAGAGAAGCATATACTTTGATTGAAAAAATATTAGCTTATAAACTTTATTATCATTAATTTTTTTTTTTTTTGAATTTTAGAATACGACGTGTTTTGCTCTTTTTTAACATGGAAATGATATCCTATAATGCCTTTCGAAGAAATATCTGGTCCATAAATAGCATTAGTACATTCATTAAATACAATTGCATATTCAAGTATATATATCTCTCATAATATTTTGTTGCATTTCATTTGATAGAAACTGTTAAAAATGCTAGTAAATAATGCATCATTTAAATTTAAGTTAATTATGGTAGGTACTTTGTAATATTTAATGATTGCATGTAAACTTATTTTTGCAAGAATCAATCATCAAATTAGATTGTTTTCGTATAATTTACAATAATTCACGTAACAGATTATATAAATTCAATTATGATTACTGACAGCAGTCAGAATTAAATGTAAATGTACATTATTGCGAAATATTAGATCCTGTGTTAAGAATTCTCCATTCTTTTAAAATTAAAAAAAAATATCATATTCGTGTCGAACATCTTTTCCTTGCTTATATTTCAAATTCAAGATCACAGGTTAGAAAAAACAATTTTAATGTAAACCATATTTTATTAATAATTCTTCTTAAGCACATTTTCATTTTAATGAGTTATGAATATGTAAAATAAGAGAATAGTCCTTCTTGTGATTGTCAAAAAAAAGTTAAATATAATTTTTTTTATGCTTGCATGGATACTTTTTTATACAGAAATCATTCTTAAGTGTCAAAAAACCCTATATTTTTGATTTAGGTAAATGAAACCAAGGAATTTAATGGTATCAACACTAAGAAATTAATTCATTTAAACACACACAGAAAATAACGGTTGAGTCTTAGTTTTAATCTAACACGAACAATGAAAAAAAATTAACTTAGGATTTCGTTACATGTGATTATCACCCATGCTATTCATTTTTCAATTCGGTAACTTCTGCTTAGCCTTAATTTAATAATAAAAAAAGTTCATCTTTGAGACAAGTATTTGAATGAAGTGTAGTGGTGCAAAAGCCGTATGTGGCTATGCTGCACCAAACAAGAGATAACTGCGATATAAATTTTTGTAAAAAGGAAAAAAAAAACCCATAACAATTAGGTGACAAAAAGAAGAGCTGAAAATAAAGATGGATTGATTGCAGGAGCACAACTCCGATGCTTAAAAAAGAATGTAAGATCTGTGGAAAATAAAAGATCACTAAAACTCTTCTCGATCTTGGTACTCTTAATTATTAAAGGAGTTAAGTCCTGAAAGTTTTCCATTCAACAACTTACTGAATATGTAATATGAATTTAGAGGTATTTAATTGTTATAAATAAAATGACTGATTTAGATAAAAATTCATTTTTAATAGTTTTTGTAACATGTAATGGAATTACTCGTATGTTTCTGATTCATGAATTCAATAGTGTGCTTGCATTAATTAATATGATAAATACGCTTTAATTTTACAAAGTTATATCATTTAACAGCATTTCATAAGGATTTAACTTTCCTATATAATATGCAAATGAATTTGGCAGCTCATACTCATATTTTTTTTCATTTTGTTTTTACTAACGTTAGACATCGAAAATATAATACTTAAGTAAAGGATCTCAATAAAGGGGAATACAATGACTTCAACAATGCTGGTAAATAATTATGGATTCTTTTTGCTGAATTAATATTTTGTGTAACAAATTTCTATTTAATAGAAAATTATCAGAAGCTTCGATCTACTATTTGGAAACATTACGAGTAATTTCAAAAAAAATATTGTAATCTTTTATCATTTTGTATGTAATCACATATCACTTATTTTTTCGTTAAGAAATTAGAGTATTAAAAATAAGTTCTGAAATTAAGACACCAGTTTTTTACATTAGGAATATTGCTTTTTAAAGAAAAAGTAAATTAAAATAATTTTTTAATATTGTATTATGTCATAAAACTTTTCGGTTGTAAAAAATGAAATATACTTTTAAAATGAATAACTTTATAATTGATTTATTTTAAATAGAGAGATATTAAAACATCAATGTATTCTTTAATACTTCATTAATGGACTGAAGAAAAAAAATTATTTTGTATCCATTTTATGCTCTTCACAAACTATTGAGACTTTCATCCTGGCGCATAGTTTCTTCCGGATCACTAAGCTTTCGTCCAAGCCCTGAAACAAACTGAGTTAGCAGAATGGGGGGAAATTCTATTTACATGGACAGGAAACTGAGCTTGCAAAAGTGTGCAGAAGTCAGACTGAATTCCAAAAAAGCCAGGAAAGTGAACGAAATAAAATTTCAGGATTCTCTTTTCGAAGTGGTGTATATTGTATGAGTGGACTGATACAAAGCAGATACGCGAAGTGAATTCTAATGTATTTCTGGTTTATTTCAGTCTCACAAAAGGGGTATTGTATACTACGTTGCAATTGGGAACATTTATTGCTTGGTTTCATTGACAAAAAAATGATGTGGCTCATTTGAATTTCGTATTTTTAGAGAATAATTCATTTCTAGGGAAGAAAAACTAAAATACGAAATCTTTGTTAAAATATATTAAATCTGAATAGATTACTGTAATTATATTTATTTAATATTATTATAATTGAGTTAAATTGAATTGTTTCAAATTCTTCTCGTTAATATTAAGTTATGTGTCTATTCATTGCTTAAAGTATCAATCGTAAAATAAACATCTTTGTTGAATTTATTTTTTTAAAAAATAAAAGATGAAATTTTAAAAGATTTACGTTATTTTAATGTAAAATATACTTTAGTTCTGCTAAATATATGTAGAAGTTTTCCATTTCTTTCAAAATAAAAACAACATGTTAACACCAGATATAAAATATAAAAAAGAAATGTAAAATTACATTTGCATTCAGTGATATTATATAGTCTTTAATATTCGTCAAGTTTCGTTTTTATACAAACTAAAAGATGTTGCTTTTAATTTTTTATACAAAATGTTTAACAATTTTGAAAACTTTCTTTTTATTTATTAAAATTCCCCACATAATATAAATCATTTACTGGAGTTTTATTCACAGAAAAGTGAACAAAAAGAGGCAATCATGTTACTAATTTTAAATAAGTTGTATATTTTAAATCTACATTTAGTTCATATATGTTGATAATAATAAGAAGTTACACATAAGATATTTCAAATGTTGAATTAGTGTATCAGTACTATACATAAAAACTTTTAAAATTTGCTGAAAGGAAGAAACTTGTGTAATGTTTTAATTGTTTTAAAAATGAGATCAAAAGACGACAAAAATGATTTAAGTGTAATTGTAAGAAATTTCTGAAACATGTTTATGAATAAATTTGATTGCATACCTGAAAAATAAATTTTATCGAGATGTAGGTTTTAGTTTTTTTCAAAAAATAGATTTTGGAATTATAGAAAAAGTTTGCGAAATTTGAGAGAAAAATGTAACAAACAACGATTATTTTTTCCTTTAAAATGATGATCAATTTAAAAATTACATTTTTCAATAAATTTTATTTTTTTTCTTAAATGGAAATATCCACTTTAGTAGAGATAAGCTGTTGAATACGAACATTTCCCATAAAATATTCCCCTGAATCAGAGTTTTGAGTAAAGTCACTGTTTACATTTTACTTGTAACGCTATTTGTCTCTAACGATAATTGTGATATGTTAAACAATAAAAATGAGAGAAACAAAAATACAGCCACTGTCATTCTAGATCAAACTGCTATAGATTTTGTGGTCTACTGAAATTCCAGGAAGAATAAATAAACTTTTATAGTAAAAAAGGCACATGGACTGTCGCATCGGAGTCTCAGATATTTGGTGGACATCCATGTTTGTTCTTCGATTTGTTCTTCCACACTGAATTCTTCAATGCTTGGAGAGAAAGTGTTGATGAGTTTTAATGTGCCCATAATTGGGCATGAATTAAAGTACCATACCACAAACAGATATTTATACCCAGTTCCGAACTTTAAAAAATGAATTAATACCAAAAAAAGATGGTGAAAAATACACCCAGAAAAGGTTGGATTTACCCAGTCGTCGTTAGAGAATATTTGCCTCATGATTCTCCTTCGCACTAATATTCGGATAGACAGTGGTATAGAGGAGAATATATATAAACATATGTGTGAGCCTCAGTGATGCTCATCGAACATTTCATCTGACAAGTACCTCTTGATGTTCACACAAGGAGAACATTAAGGTATGAGGAACGTAGATTTAAGGAATAAAGTTAGAATTTTAGCATACAGCTTGCAACAATGCAATCTCATAGCAGACGCAGTTAAGGTATCTATTCATCTCAATCGCAAAAAAATAATTATAAATATTAGTAACTATCAATGACTTAGAATTTTGCAATGATTTCGAAGGTTAGATTTTGAATCCTGAATATTCCATATAGAGCAGACAATTAGGTAATGTTTAGAAATGCCTCAAAAACAAGTTTGAAGGTTGTGCTATTGCATAGCAGTAAATCAATATCATAATTAATCCATATTTATATGCCGCCCTAAGTAAGTTTCGAAACCTTCTAGAACTTATAATTTGCAATCAGCATAAATGTTGCATGAGATATTTTGAAAAAAGTTAGTTATTGTGAACGTTTGATAAGGTGGCAGAAATGAGGGGTTAGAATAAAAAGTTTTGTTCCCTTACATTACAAGGCGTTCCATATAAACCTCTAATGAACCTCAACAATATTGTTTAAATGTCATTCGATATAAAACTGGGACTTAATAAGGCATTTGCGGAGGCCGTAAACGAAAATAATTTTGTATTTCAATACTTGTGCCAATTATTTTACGTCTAAGTACGGAGAAGGGAAAGCAGGTCATATATGTACCCCAACATCTAAGAAGGGTTTTGCAAGATAATCTAATTCCACTCACATTCCTAATGATCTAGATGTAAGGTTTTGTTTTCCAAATGTAAGTATACAATTTCTGAACAACTTTCATGCTGAAAATAACAAAGATTTCAATGTTAGCAGATTTCGGTTGGAAGTTACGGAGAGTGGCTCTGGACGTTCCTGACAAGCACTGACAAAGAGAGGGCATATACAAAAATGACAATGAATTAAGTTCTGTTGTTACTAAAGTATTTCCATGAACTAATAAGTCAAATGTAAATAATAAAATTACTAATATACAAGATTTTGTAAGAGTCAGGCCCTTAAAGCGAAATTTATTATCCAGCAAAATCTATAAGAAATTGGATATTTACACCTCTACACTTTTTGCTGTTAATCATTTTTATCTTCTGATTGAGCATTTTAATTCAAATAAGAAGTTAATTCAAATATATAATATATATAATAACTCAATTTATAATAATTTCATTGAAGAAATAATATAATTTCATAGCTTTTCCCCATTATCTAATTAAAAATAAGTTAATTCTTATTTTCTGATTCCATTCCGAAGTATAATTTAAAATATACAATCAGGCGCTCATCAACTATGCTGAATCAGTTTGCATATAGTCATAAATTTGCCTAGAAATAATCCTTACTAGACGGATAGAAGTCAAAGAAATGTTTCGTTATTCCTTCATCTTATACCACGTGAGTTACCAAATGATTTAAGGAAGTCCATAAAATAAATTTTAAGGCAAGAAAAAATTCTCTCTTTTCTGCACTCTTCCAATGTAACTGAGACTATGAAGCTGTATCTTTTGCATAATCCATTTAATAATGTGAAAAAAAATATCTGATATTGATTTCCTTTCTCTCACATCGAAATTAATAAATAATCTTTAATTGAAAAAAATGTGCTGTTTATTTCAACACGGAATCATTAATACATTTCTACACTTTTATAACAGAGTGTTACACACACATAAACATATATATATATATATGTATAATATATATAAAGGTGAACTCTTTTATTTACGATGGACAATAACAAAGAAGGGTTTAATCATTAACAAGTATTTAATTAAAAAGTTACAAGCTTCAATTGAAAAACAATTAACGTATACAATTCAAATTTTAAGTCAAATTATACAGCACAGTAATAACCCCTCAATATATTCAAATTAAACGCACATACTAACGCACAAATATATATATATATATATATATATATATATATTGTAGTGCATGTACAGATCTACATCGAAGTAAAATGTATTATGCTATAGATATCTTAATAACTGTAACTAGAAACAACAGTATGTTAATCGTACAGATAAAAACGAAATTACTTTTTCATTGACAAAAAAAAAACAATACTAATCACTTGCGGACTAACGAATGATAATATTCCTGTAAAATATATTAATCAAATATTCAATGATTAATAAATTTTATTAATTATTATAATTCAATAAGTAATAAATATTAGTGGCGATAAATTTTATCTTGTGTAAATTCAGAAACATTTGTGGTGACGTGACTCGATCACAGATAAATTACGCAATGAGTTTTTATATAAATTTTGAAACAATACATCGATTAAAGCGAGCGAAATTCTGAGAGATTATACATATAGTATGGATGAAAAGCGCACGAGTTAGAATATTACAACTTTCATCGTAGATGATTTGTCAAACTTATAACCGAAGATATTTTAGCTGCTAACAGGAAATTTAATTGCATTAAACAATATCCATATTAGTTTCCTTCCTTAAGACAAATCACAACATTTTCCCTTTCACTGGAAAATAAATGTTTGGAACCGTGTCACTTGGCAGATTCATTACGTTATTCAAAGACAAAGCTACACCCTTTGCTTCAGTGAATAACTTAGGACAGATCTTAGTCGTCAAATGAACTTTCTTTGTTGCCCTTATTAAGATCTGTCATCACACTGAGTAAAATTTATTTCATGGATTATTTTAAACCTATGGAAAACCATCCTTGTATTTTTGCGCATATTGTTCAAACAAATGATGCACATTTTCTAGTAAATATAACTCCAGCTATTGAAGCACATATTTCTCTGTATTAGTTGAACGAGCATGGAATTGAAATGGAAAAATCAGCTAGGCCTCCTATAGTATTAAAACTTTTGAGCACTCCTTACGTGAACTAAAATAGAGTACTCATGGTCTCTATTGTATCCGATTTTCTGAGACGGATATTTTGAGGAAACTTATAGGTTACAAGAATTCTAAACAATTATCTCTTCTTAGAACGTCATATATATTTAAATATTGAACTTGTTATTAGAGCAAAAAATGAGTGAGATGATAGGTGACTGTTGAGTTAATAGAAATTGGGTTTTTGTTTACAAAACAAAACGGCTTCTAATGATTCGATTATGTGTTTAACTTTAATTGTTTAATTATATGTTAAAGTAATAAGCAATTTTTATATTCCTATTTTACTTCTTTAAATTTTTGCGTAAAATGAATTTCTATTATTCAATCAGAACCTTTTTTGTAACAGTTTTACATTTTAAATTTCTTAAAATTATTAGAAAATAATCATAATTTTATTTAAAATAAGTAATTCAATGTGTCAAATTTTATACTGTGTGTTAAATGTTCATTGAATGGCTTCAGAATTAATTAGGACCAAATTTTTGGACCATGTACCTTTATTGTCGGACAAGGTAAAGTAAACAATCTTCCTTCACATCTAGCCTTTGCAACACTTGTAAAGCTTCTGAAGTCTGTTCACCATACCATAATACGAAATCAAATATGGAACAAATAATACATGTTCTCTGATTGCCGTAATATATTGGTACGTCGTATCTAAAAGTTTCATTCACTGATATTGATTTTATAAATTCTTATAAGCAAAAAAATATAATAGTATCTCTTCTAGTCAATGTCATTAATAGTCATTAATGCATGTAAATGTTTTCACAAGTAAAGAACAGCAGTAATGTTCCCTTTTTCCCCCAAAATTCTTTATTATTGAAGTACATACAAGCACTTATTTTAGTAAAACTTTTTAATACAATTCATATTTTTGTTCCAATATCAAAATATTTCTTTTGATCAATGATCATTTTTAAAATAGAACAGTATCGTAATTGTTGACGAATCATAAATGATGGTATTTATAACATTGTAAGATATTAGAACAACAAAAATACTCTTTATTCCTGAAATCCAAGTTCTTTCATGTACCATTATTAAATATTAGATACATATAATCTTTCTGACTTTTGAAATCCTATTTGTTCAATGTTTTCATTGAAATCGAACATTAGAAATTTTATTCGCTTACAAAATATATTTAAAATTATATACGATGTGAAACTTACTAAAATAACTTCCATCAGTAAATACTTCAATTTCTAGGATGGAGCAAATATCCAAAAAAAAAAATGTCCTTAATATAGAAAACATACATTAGATTTCACCTAATAGTTCAAATTGTTTAGGTTGAGATATATATGCATTGATATTGTTATTCTACTTAAATAAGGCACCTGTATACATTTTAACATGACTGCTTAGTTTTGCGGAAAATCTATATTTATCCACAGTAAATCCAACCATTCTAGTGATAATTTCAACATTTCAGCCAAAATAAAGCATACGAATAAAAGGCTGAATTACTTATTAATTAAAATTAAATTAAATTTATTTAAAAATAAAGTCTATAGAATTATTTCACATAACACAAATATAATTATCGACAACAATATTAGTATTAACAGGAAATAACATTGCGGGACCTTATACTGATTAACTTTACGGATAAATTTCCCAAAAAACTTCATACTTCCGGATCACTCGAATCAAAAACAATATTTTTCCAAGTAATTTTTTCTTGAATATAATGTTAATTTGACTTATGTGTCAGGTATTTTACGAAAATATTAAAATTTAACACACACAAATATATATATATATATATATATGAGGAAGATAATAAATATATTTGTGGAATGTTCAAGAGCCATTTTTTTTAAATATTATATTTTTTTTGTGCATATCCGTTTTATTATTTCTGACTATCACTAATAGTAAACCATATTCTTAAAGAATAAAAGATTGGGACTTTGATGCTTATGAAATATGTATTTGCATGGGATATAATTGTTTTTGTGCCTTTTAATTTGCTTCATTTCTATACAATAGTTTCATCTCTTTGCTTTATTCTAATGAAAATCTACGCTTTTATCTCATTCATTAATTTTATCCTTTATTTTTTCTCGCAGACAAAACGACTTAAATAAAAAGAACTTTATTGATGCCTAATGAAAGCTTGAAGTAAAAGTTCCATAACTTTCGTTGTCTGAAAAAATACTCATGAAATGTCCACGTATTTAATAAAAAAAGAATATTGCTTTCTGAGGATATAAAAAATTAGATCTATAGCAGAAAACCCTTAAAAATATTTTTACTTTAAATTTATTTTCAAACAAATTCAATTTTTGAATTAATCTCATGGTGGAATATTTTTCTTATGCATATATTATGTTTTTTTAGTTGGAAAGTGTCTAGACAAGACCATTAATAACATTTCGAAAGACGCATTTTTAAATTTCTTTAAATAGTAAAAAGTAATGCTACATTTTATCGAGCATTAGATGCGTATTTGTTTAACGGTTCTTAAGGTAATTTTGTAAAAAATTGAATAGATTTTGCAAATATTGATCACCATGTTTTATGACACAAACAATTTTAGTTTCTTGGTTTAAAAATTACTTCTCACATCCTTACGTTGTGAGAAACTTCATTTCTTTAAAAGATAAGATGTATTTTAATATAAATATTTCATATGCTTAGCTGAATTTCTACAGTTCATTGTTTAATAATGATCCTTACGTTATAAGAATGACTTAACACGTTTTATTTAAAAATTTTAACATTATAAAACCGTACAAATTTAATAATAATTTTGTTAAATTCATAAAAATGAAAATAAATCTATTTATAAAATTTATGAGATATTTCTGTCAAATATATTATGATAATTTCCTATAGAGTACTAATCTAAATTCTATTAAAATATTTTAATAATATTTTAGAAGCAATGGGGACTATTCAAACCTATTTGAATTACCAACAAAATTAATAATTATTCTTAAAATATGCAATGATAAAGTTTTAGTTGTTATATTACTATATTTTGATATAAAAAGTGTATGCAGCTTTAAAATTACAACAGAGAAAATACTGATAGAAATATTAAAATTAATTCAGATCTATGTTGTATTGCAATAATAGAAACCATCCTTACAGTATTCTAAAAGTATAAATACTAGATGCAAGGCTCTTTACATTATCGACTATAAATAAGAGCTAGAAAATTAAAGTTGTCGAGGTAAGAAGTGCAATAATTCTTAATTAAAAGGAAATACAATATTTTCAGTAAAATTTATGAAATTAGGAATTGTTCTTGTAACTCAATAATATCAGCACTTTAATCATTACACATTTATCACTAATTAATAACAATATTTTATCATCACTAATTATCTTTCACTAATTAATAACAGTATTTGTATAATTATCATTATTCAAGTACTTTTTCTCACAACATACTTCAAAAGTAATTCATAACAATTTATTTGAAGCTGACTAATATTAACAATTGTTCAATGGCTCTATAATATAAAGAATAAAATAATGTAAAATTTTACGTATATTTTAAAGTTCTGATGGAAATATTGATATGTCACTTCAAAATTATAATTTATATATTCATAGAACAATATTCAACATTACGCACTTGAAAACTGGTGTATTATATTTTTTTCAAAAATAAAGAAACCATCCTTGGATTTAGTCAAATTTAATATTTATTTTTGCAATAATACTATAAATTACAAAATAAAAATTTGATATTTGATTACTTACCTAAAATTTGATCACGGTTCAGATACAAAGGATATGATATCAAGACAGCAAATACAATTTGACCAATAATATAATTTCATAACTGAATATAAAAGGCTCAGTAATTTTCTATTCTCATTAAGATTGATCCTTAGTTCTCTGCATGCAAATAAGTGACTAAGAATTTATGTACTGAATAACCGAAAACTAGACGAGGTATCGCGTAAACCGCTACATTTGGCCCCTTTTTTCAAAGTTTTGAACTTAAAATGCAATTTGACTTTTAAGAAAAAAAGAAAAAGTTATATTTCAGACATTTCCTACTTTTTTGAAACGCACATACAAATTTCATGATTCATTTCATGTAAAATTATAAGAGATTTTTTTGTCCTTTCTTCTCGGCAGAATATATATATATATATGTGTGTGTGTGTTTGTGTGGCCTGAAAATTATGATCTCTTCAGTCTTTATTGATCCCAGTCTATTAAGTAAACACCATCTGTCAAATCTATCTGAATTTCAACACTTCAGAGAAGAAAATTCCAGCTCCTGTAGATTATACATGAAAAGCACATTTTTTACAAAGTAGAATTCCGGAAAAATATCAAGATGAAACATCGCTTAGAGGCAAATGATGCAAATATAAACCCGCTTTTCATTACAATTATTTTGAAGGCTTCTACCAGAAAATAATTGATTACTCACAACATATGATTACTTTATTTTTATTAAATTACTGATATCTTACTTTGTATGACATTTTTTTTTGAAGTTCTAACAAGGAATTGTTTGTAATATAACTTTCAATTTTCATCAGGATTTTATAACTATCATTAGGATAAATGTGATTTAACTGCCCTATAAATACAAATAGGGCTCATACACATTAATCAAAAAAATACAAAAATCTGGGTTTTTTTACTTATCATACCCACATAGATATTGTTCTGAGTATATTTTGAAAAAAAAAATCACTTTTCCCTAGAGGATAAAAATATGGTATTGCTAGTTTACACTAAATTTTAAGACTACCCATGAATATGTTAAATTATGCATACAACATGACCAAAAGTTTTTGTTTCTCAAGTCAATCTAAGCCATAAATCAATTTAAGTCACTCTCTCACAATACAGATTTCTATAGTCATAAATTATTTTTGTAATAAATACATGCAAACTCTAAAAATGTTAACCTCGAGCATAGGCTTTAGCCGAAATAGTGTCGAAGTATTTTCCTTCCTTGCATCCTCTTAACTTCAACTATTTTTACACAGTAGTTAGTAAAGCCTTTTATGAAATGTGAAGTATCTATTATTTCCGTTTCATGATATTTACAGTGAATGTGAAAATGTGAAATTTACTTACTGTGTAAAATAAATATCTTTTCAAAAACATTTTATCAAAATGAGAAAGCAATAAGTTCAGGAGAATATTCTTTTTAAAAAGAACAAGAGAAATTTATCAATTTCGAATCTCCTGTGGATTTCAAATAGAGAAATACAAGGAATGTAGCACATATTTAAAGAGTTTTAATTTATATTACTTTCTGAGTTTCTTTCAGAATTTTTTGAAATCATCGTAGAAATATAACATTTTCATTACTTCATCACTAAAGCATACTTTCTACAACAGTCCAAAAAGTTAGCGAATAAATATTTAAGTAAATCCATGACGATCAAGGGCTTCTGATAGCAAATGGATTGCATCTAAATGAGAAAAAAAAACGTTTTGTGTCTTTTTGCAGACGAATAAATACTATTTAAAAGGCAAGACAGGTTTGAAAATAAATTTGAATCTCTAAAAACTTCCGATTTGTTTGATAATATGCAGATTCTATTCTTTTACATCGAATATAATTTTTTTTTAAATATGGCAAGTATTCTTGCATTTAAGTGGAAATAATTTGTAACATGGGCTATTCCGGATATTTGTTTCCGAATAACAATTGGGTTTCTTTCTGACTTTATATATAAGTGTCCTCCTACTTCCCAATCAAATGAAACATGAGACAAATTAGGTAAATTTTAGAACTGGAATGAATAAATATATTTACGTTGCATAAAAGCAACATATAATTGAAAATAACAATAGGATTTCGGAAAAAAAAATGTTTTTGTGTTATGTGATGAGAAGCTTTCAGGCGTGTATGATTCAAGGAGATTAGTACTCAATGATAGGAATACTTCAAAGAGGTACTTGCATCGTATTCCGATGAGCTTATTTTTTTATTGATTTCAAAATTTGTTAGTATTCATAGATAGATTTATTAAACTATTTGAAAACATACTTCTTATTAGAAGATAAATAAGTGTTATATTACTGGTATAATTGACTATTTTAATTACATTGCCTGATCTTCAACTTAGGTTCGACTTTAGATCTCGTGATTAGAGTAATAATTGCGATGATAGACGATATGTGTAATAGAAACAGACGAAAGGAAGTCGTCACAAATTTGTTTTTCTTTAATTCTAATTTGATTTTCTATTAATGTTTTACTTCAAATTCAGACTAATTCAAATAAAATATATAATACGGAATTGTACAAAGCCCCATTGTTAAATATTATTTATGTGTAGAAATGCATATAAGAATGTAATTAGTATGCTTTCTTACATCGCTTATATATCGGCTTTAAAATATTTAAATTTTACTCTCGAAAAGAAAAAAAAAACGTATCACTTGAAATATACAGTATTTTGATATAATTCATTGCATTACGTCATCTTAATTTACTGTTGGTTATACGGTACTATTTAAAAGAGTATGCATTGTGCATGACAGAAAATTAAAAAAAAAGAAGTACTGGGAAAAATTTCACTTGAAATCATTCCAGAGAAGTGTTTTGTACACGTAGTAATATATATATATATATATATATATATATATATATATATATATATGTGTGTGTGTATGTGTGTGTGTATGTGTGTGTGTATGTGTATGTATGTGTATGTGTGTGTGTGCGTGTGTGTGTGTGTGTGTCGGTCTATCTGTCTGATAATATGCATGTTTATATACAACAATTTTTTAAGAAGGAAATTTAAATATGTGATAACTAAACTATATGACAAAGCATTCACAGCTGATTCAATTAAAACAATTTATACATTTCAAATTCATTCATTGAAATTTTGTGAACAATAACTGAGTAATGTCAAGTAGATGAAATGTTGCTGTTTTGATTTGTTTTAAGGAATTTCGGAAAATTTGAAAATTTGAAAAATGCGAAATATAGTCATAAATTACATAATCTCGTTATTACTAAACTTTTACTATAGAACTCTGATATTATAATGCATACAATATATTTTACATATTTTAAGTGGTATAGAAACCCAAATCATTTCATTGTAATATATAGAATTAGATTAACAAATTATTTAAAGAAAATGTAAAATATAAGATTGAATTTTTAACTACATTATAATGCATATGCAGTACCACTAAAATTAAATATAAAAACATATTTGTTAATTTGTCTTAAGAATTGATTTTTAAAATAAATTATAAGTTCTATATATTAAATAAGAAAACTTTAGTTAAAGTGATATTTTAAATTCTTAAAAAAAATTACTTTTTTTCTGAAAAAATTAGAAACAAAATTTATATTTATATATATCTTTACAAGAGTTGAATAATTGAAAATCATAAAGAAATTTGACCAAATTTTCTGATGATTATAACTTTAAATATGGTTTTATTTTCCCTATAAAATTGCCATACTTTAAAAAAAATTCGCCATCCATTCCTAAAATTCCATTTATATTCTTCCTTGCATTAACAAGAAAAAGGGGAGATCAGAAAGGAATATTTATGGGGATATAAATCAATTTAAGTAGCGTAATTTCGCATTCAGCACTCTTCTGGATGATGAAATTTCGATAGTCGCATAAAAGAGGAATGTCCTTATAGTAGTCTTATTTATTTACAAGTTCTCAATAAAACATTTTTAAAAGAAACTAATCTAATATAAAGATTAATTTCATACTTAAATGCAAAGATGTATTATATTTTCGTAGTTGTAAAATAACGATCAGTTTTTTATAGTAACATTTCTAGAATTTTTATTGAGGCGAAAAGTGTTTATATTTATATAAGAAACACATATAAAGTATTCCGTGAATGTATTATTTAAGTAATCCATACATAAAATGATCCTTAAGTATTCCATGAAATTTTCTGGAAATTAATTTTTAAATATCAATTAGATTTAAAAGACCTATTATCCACCTGAATCATAATTTTGAATGATAAGAATTATCTTCCATACGTTAAAATTAAACTCTCATTAAAATGATATTAACTGTTAAAATTAGAAAATATTTTCAAATAATAATAAATACTCTAGCAAGCAGAGTGAATATTTAAAGAATACCGTGTTATCTACTGCATCTATCGTAAGAATATTCTTTTCAAATCGAACTGTTCAATATCTGCTTAGCAAATAATTAAATAATTTTGTTTTTATTTGTATTTCAATGGATCCAAAGCTGATAAAATAATAGTTTAATATACGAGATGTGTCAAACGAATAAGACTGAAGCAGTAAAACATTTAATTTTTATTTCTTACATATTCACTCATAATCACCTTCAATATCAATCCTCTATCCGTACAACTGTACTAGCGAATCTTTTATTGTTCGAAATAGTGTTCGAAGTCTTCTTTCATCACCTTCAGGATGCAAGCCACTTTCTATTTCACTGCTTTAACGGACTCAAATATTTTTCCTTTTAATGCAGATTTCCCATTAGGAAACAAAAGTCACATGGCGCAAGAACTGGGGATAAGGCCGAGTGTTTGACATTGGGTTGCTGTACTTGACTAGAAGCCTATTAACAGAGAATGAGGAATAAATTCCTTCCTCATTCATGCCGATTTCTCTTTGTTCTTTCATGGAGTTAAGCAAGTATGGGAAAGTAGTAATATTAGTTAATAATTTGACCTACAGAATCTCAGTAAAGATACACAATCCCATAAATATTGAAAAAAATACACAATAATAATTGTTTTAAGTTTTGATTTGCTTATTCGACCTTTTTTCATTTCTCGGTGAAGTTGGACTATTCCAATGCATGGATTAGTGCTCCGTTTCCTGATCGTACGTAAGGAACCACGATTTGTCACATGTTATTATCCTTTCCAATAAGTTTCGGTCAGTTTCCATGATATTCAGAGTGTCAGTACAAACATTTTTGCTTTCTTCTTGTTGTTCAAACGTGACAAATTTATGCACCCATTTTGTCCACACTTTTTGCATGTTAAATTTTTTATTTAAAATCCACTGCACAAATTCTTTGTTACTTCCTACTGTCTCAGCAATGGCACGAATTCTTAACCGACACTCATTTCGAACCAGGTCACCGCTTTTTTTGATCTTGTCATCCGTTTTACACTTGGATTGAAGACCCGGGCATGAATCATTTTTAACGTCATATGACTATTACAACACATAGGTCGTAATTACTAATGACTTAGTGAAGATTGAAAATTAGTTATAAATGCTATTTTATTAAAAAATGTCTATGAAATTTTTTGTACATTGATCATTGTATGAAGTAGTTTTGAATAAAAAACACTATTTTATAAAAAAAAATTAAGTTTAATACTCAAGTTCCTTTCATATAAAATTTATGTAATATGAACCAACAGTATCACAATCATTAATAATAAAATGTAACCTGTATGTGTCTCATCATCACAGTTTAGTTAAAATTTTGTATTCCGAAATTTTTTATGAATTGGTGGTTGTTTGTTGATCATGGAATATATTTCATTTTTCAAAAACATTATTTTAGACAAATGTATCACACAGATTCAAAAACTTAAAACACAATATATGTCTATATATAACATGAAGCAGCAACATTAAAATCAGTAATTATAAGAATTAAATAAGGTATGCCGACACATAAGGTTATTTAAATTATTGTAGCCTATATATTTTTTAGTTTGATCTATTTACTGAAAAGAATTATCTTGAAATGTTACAAATAGCTTTTAAATTGCAATATCCTTGAGATATACGACAATGTTCCTGGTATAAGGAAGCAATCTTGGTTTATTCAAAATAAACTAAATCACTAAATATAGATAGAACACGAAAATATATACATTCCAGAAGAAATACGCTTTCAAATTTATGTAAATAAAGCAAAACATTTATTCGTAACAACAACAAAAAAACCTGTTATTGTGAAATCGTTAAATTATTCAGTTTAAATGGGAATTGATTTATTTCACTAAGCTTGTCTGAAAATATTTCTCTGAATCTCCCTCTTAATTTCTTTCTTCCCCGTACGAAGTCTCTGTCAAACAAAATCACACTTTCCCACAAAAAATAAACACTGAATCATTTTTCTCTATTTTTGTTATTGGTTGATTTTATAGTCACATTTATTTTTCCAGGAGTTAATCTGAAGTAAGATATTTCATCCTCAGAGATCTGAAAATAATAGGAATTGGCAATTTTATCATATATTTTTCATTTATGTTTACGTTCTGTACATTTAAAGGAATTGTGAGAAAAATCATTTTTGAGTTCATTGTGTTATTCATTTTTGAACTTCTCTTTATTTGCAGTAGTATCATTAAAAAAATTTCATTTAAGATAAATCAACTTAAAACTTTAAGATATTTAACAGGTAGTTATAACACTTAATAGTAACAACAAAATAAAAAAAAAATAGTAACAGCAAAATAAAAATAAATAAATAAATAAAAAAAATATTAACAACACTTTAAATATATATTATATAAGCTAAATATATTAATTTCAATATTTATAAGTAAGAAATTAATGAAAATCAAAACAATTCTTTTTTTTAAAAATATCAAATCAAACTTTGAGATCTTAAACAAAATTACGAATCATGAATTTATGCAATAGAATTATAAATGATAAAAATATTTATGCATTCTAACTTTTGTTATTTCCCACTATTGACGAAAACACATTTATTTTTATGTTGAAGCTCTATGTTAGGGTTAGTTTGTAAACATCTATTTAAAACACTATTTTCTATTTAAGTGTGTAGGCGAATGTGCTGGTAAAGCAGTGCAAGTCTTAAACAAATATATTTAATCTGTTTTCCCCTACGATACTTTTTTTTATTCTTGTAGGAAAAGAAATTCATATTTTTCATGAAAAACTACTTTCTAAAAGATTAATGAAACTAATAGACTTTTTCCAATTACATATACTTTTCGACATGTAAGTGAAGTTTGATACCCTTCGATGGGCTTCCGTTCAAATACTTTGAAAGCTTGACAAAAACTTCTATCCTATTGGCTTCTGCTGTATTTTGTCCATGTTATTGATATTCATACTCGTAAGAATGAAACAGCCATCATAAGTAAATATTTTTTCATTTTATTGAACTTGGAATTCTTATGAATTTGTTTTATCCAAGCCATGAAAAAGAAAGAGAAAAACAAAATGAATTTTAAAAAGAAATGTTCTTTGTAAAGTTATGCAAAAAAAACAGATTTGGCTATCCAAGGTGGTTATTTTTTTTTAAATAAATTAATACTTTTTTATTCGAATATTACATACAAGGGTTTGTGATTGCTAAGTACATTACCATACACTCTACACAATTTCAATTCAGTTTTTAAACTTTTTGTTGAAAATGCAGCGTCACATATAGTATAATGTTTTGGATTGGTTTGCAATTCTCAATAAATAATTTTAAAGTATTCAATAAATTCTTCCCTTTATCCATTTGCAAAGTTTATAATACAATATCCGGCAAGTACCGTTTTTATTTATCATACGATTCATCAACCTACATTTCGTATTCTGCTTTAACAATATCGTCTGAGTCTGTTCTCGGAGGAGCTCACATAACATCCAATAGCATGTTTTTCATTTAGAATGACGTAAATAATATAAGATACGTGTAATTAAAATTGAAGCAATTGATAAATAACAATTAAAGTGGATATTTCTTAGCAAAATGTTACTAAAATGAAAGTAAAAGGTAAGTTATTAAACTGAATATATATTTTAAGCTAACTGGAATTAAAATTAAAGGAAAGAATAAATTATTAAACTGAATATATTTCCAGTTAAATGTAATTAAAATTATATGCAATTGGATATAATACAAGCTACATGTAATTAGAGATAAAGCAAACGATAAATATTGTTAAACTGAATATATTTTAAGCTAATATTAACTAAAATTAAAGGAAACGGTTAGTTATTAAACTGAAATATTTTAAGCTATACATACTTAAAATGAAAGGAAGCATTAAATTGTTAAATTGAAAAAAAAAATAATGCAGAAAAATTTATTATTAAACCTATGGATAGTACCGTAAAATAAAGATATTTGAATAATATCCTAGTTAATAGTTAAAATTACCAATTGTTTTTTCATGAATATTAGAGCCAAAACCATTAAGTGTAAATTAAAAGAATATAGCAAAATTTAGCATTAAGTCTATAGATAGAACCGTAAAATCAAAAAAACAAGATTTAGTTTGAAAACGTCGTACCAGAAGCAACACGAGAACTATTGGTGACAGACCTCGTAATTTTAAAACTCAATCAAGTGATGAGGACGACACATGAGCTGTAAACCCCTCTCCTAACTTCCACACTATGCCACGAAAGGACTTTGAGCCCCTACAGACTTAACGTGCATCAACAACAGCTACTTGGTGGGTCTAAAGCAGCCATGGCTCGAGCCCCGGACTGAATGAAAACCACCAGCCACAAATCCGAAACCATGACCTTTAGGTTGTCACGGCCATCAGGAAAAAAAACATGGTTATAAAAAATCGAATTTACATATTAAAAAATTGAAAAAGGAGTAGATAGAAGAACTGGTCCGGAACAATAATTTATAGTCTATCTAAAACAATAGTCCCTTGTGTGACTAATAAGGCTCGCGAAGTTGCGTAGCTCACACGTCAGCAAAGTAAGAGAATATTTTTGATGGAGCCAAATATTCTTATATACTAAAGAGAAAAAAATTGGAACCCAGGAAGGTTTCAGTTAATTCAATTTTTTTTTAATGAAGCTCGCAATACCCAACATGATCGATTCTAAAGATGAATTTATTATATTCAAAAGTAAAGGAAACATTTGGCGTGGAGAATAAATAAAATAAAAGGAAAGAGAGAGAGAGAGAGAGATCAGGTAAAGTTTATTTATCATTTTACACATATACTGATTGACCAATAAACTAGAAACACACCTTAATAATGAGTTGCTCTATCTGTATCCCTGACCAGAACTGATATTCATCTTAGCAAGGACTCAAAAACCTCCTTATACCATTGTTGAGAATAAAATGTCCACGTAATGGTAGTTTTAAGTTGGGTCAGATTGAATATAGCTTGTTTAAATTTTAATGTGATCTTTTAACTTCCCCCAACAAATGCTCGAAACATTTGAGATCAGGAGGATGAGATGACCAATGAAGCAGATTACATTCTGTTTGATGTTCCTAAAAGCAAGTTGAGACCAATCGAGAACGGTGGAATAGTATATTGTCCTGAAAAGGACATCTCTATAAAGAAAATTAGAATTGCAAATGAATGCACATGAAAGGTAAAAATTTTAAGCTATGTTGTTTAGATGTGTGCCCTCAAATATCAAGCGACGTAGTGTACAAGAGCCAAACATGCAAAAGCGTCCTGATTCCATCACCACAAGCCTTAAGAGTTGTTATTTATTAGAAATGAGATTATAGATTTTGTCTCTTAACGCCACATTCTGATAATGATATTTAACCCTCCCAGAATATCACATGTGATACACTCGCGTTTGCTCTCCTGTGTCCAGCGTATAACAATTGATACGCATCGTGAGTGTCTTCTAGGGCCTAACGTATCAATAGAGAAACGCTTGATGAGAATGTTTTATTTGATTTTTTTAATGTTAATATATGGTATTACAATACCGCGAAATCTATATAAATAGGTGGTTTGGAGTGTTGACCTTAGTGATATGGACTTGAATTTCACTTCTGGCTAACAGGAGGGGGAAATTGTTAAAAGCACGTGTTGCGTCTTTAATTGTAATGATTTAAAGGATGCACTTGCTTTCGGTTTGTTTTTTTCTTGCTTGCTTGCTTTTTAAAAGTTCGAAGGAGAATTTATGACCCTTTATGGGGGTTAGGGCTTTTGGAAGCAGAAGTTCTCAGGTGTTCGTTTCATTGGGTCGGTTTTTATTTGTAGGGACAGAGATGATGAAAAGAAAGTATTTATCTGATAATGAGATTTTCTAAATAATGAATGAATCTGACAAGTATTGTTAGCGAAAATAATCCAAATCTGTACATAGACATTAAAGTAAAAAAAATAGACTAAGATGTGCCCTTTGCTCAAAATCTTGCCTGAAGCATCAAAATATGTGTGTAAGACATGTGACATTGAACTATGCATTGAATTTTTTTCTTATAAATATACCGTACAGCAAAATAAGATTTATTTTTTGCATCTATAATTCCATATAATGGTACATCATTACACCATGAAATTTATGCAACATATGTAAATATATTTTGCATTTTCTTAAAAGTATGATTTTTTTACGTTATTCTATGTATAAAACATTCAATTTTCGATTAAATATTTTTTTTCTTTTGTATATATTAATTTTATAATGCACTTAAATAATATATGTAAATACCAAATATTTTAATAAATATCGATTTTAGAGGAATTTTTTTCTTGAATTAGGCTTAATATCTAAAATCATCTGGGCACAGCGTAACACTCCGCGGTAAAAAGCCGCGGGCCAGAAAAGCACTTCTTTTTTCTCCCTCCGTTAGCGAAATGGTTAAATAATGGAGCTCAAAACGTGATTCGTTAGAACCAAATTACTTTTATTCCAGCACTGAAATGAAACATTTCAGTCAGTTCCTAAGCGCACAACAGGTTTATTGTTTTATTTATCTGTGATACCGAATGCACTCTTGATAGTCTTCTAATTTTAAAGCCCTTTCTTTGTAAAGTACATCTTCTTGTGCGTTAAGGTATGTTAAATGATGTAGTTGCACTGAAATCAACTGTAATGTGTTATGTTATTATAATTCTGCTGCTGCGGACTTTTAAGTGACACTCGAATTTTACCAGCATCTATATATATATATATTGATGGCCATTAAAATTGCAACATCATAAAGGGAAGCAAATTCATTGTACGTTAACAATATGACATGAAGACAAAATGATTAAATTTTAAAGGCGTTTGGGGACTTACAGGAGAGCAAAATTTGTAGAAGAAGCGGCTACCCCTGGCAGCTAAATCGGTCCTTACCCGGATAAGTATGGAGTCATTTAGACTTGAATGATACAAACGTGTCACACTCTTCAGGTAATTTCAAGTTTATGTCACACTTTTTCAACCGCATTAACTGGAGATGGTTAGCTTGTCAGTCTCTCAACAATCAATGACCAGAATTTTTAATGGATGACAGATATGGAGAAACGTAGGATAGAATAACAGGTAAACACCTTGTGCATTTATGAAGATTAGAACCAAACTTGCAACATGTGGTTTTGCATTATATTTTTGGAAGATGGTGTTTGGCAGGCATTGAAGATAGGGCACAACCTATCGACCTAAGATGTTAGAAATGTCATCAAATTACTGTCGATTCAGAGATCTGCATGTCATGTATCCATTGACTGCCCAAAACATCACACAGGGCCCCAATGCCGATACAGAAGGCTAGCAAGTGACTACTGAATTCCTCGGTGACTTCAGGTACGTATACGGTCGTCAGTATATTTTATGTAGAACGGGGACTTGCCTAAAAAAACATTGTATATCTGATTTGTCCCTCGCTCCTCCAGAATCATCGTCTCTCTCTCTATGCTTCATTGTCAATGTAAACAGAATTAATTTTCGTCAATTTGACAGTCCATGCTGCGATAAAAATAGTACCACCATACGAGCGAACACTAAGCGTGCTACAAAAATGTCCATTTCTTTACTAATGGTACGTGTTGCGGTTATAGGGTTTTGTTGTAAGGAAATCACAATACATCTCTCCTCTCATACGTTAGTCATGGGAGTGCATGGATTTCCTGCGTGCCGCTCATTATGACATTCAACAACCCATTCATTTCATATTCATTTAACAGTGTTTAGAATTCGTCCAGTGCGACGGGTAGTATTACAAAACTATAATCCACACTCTCGATAGGCAACGATCCTGCTTCTATCGAATTCCGACATTTGCTGGTAGGCAAGCATTCTTATTCTCAGTATATACCCACCTTACAAAGTGCTTTTCGAATAAGAAATCCACTAATCAACTTTTCTTTAATGTTGTGCTTCAGATGTCGTTTTTCCCTCTAATATATTATAATGGCGTTGGAATACTAATCATTAGCATATCTTAACATCTTCATGTGACTTCAATGTTCATCAGATCATTCCTTCCTGGTGTTGTAATTTTATTAGCCAGAAGTGTTCAAATTTTAAGAAAATTGAGCATCTAATCTAGAGTTAATTTGATACAGGCATTGAAATGTTTCGGCAAATATAAGTTGTTACAATAAAGATACTCCTTCCTACAAGAAAAACTATGGATGTTAGGTAAGAAAAGAAGACTTCATAGGGAATGAGTGGATGATGAAATATTAAGAAATATTTTTTTGAATGGATAATTTAGAGTATTACGGAACAGAAATGTTCTTAGAGAAAACATTTTTGCATTAAAATTCGTTTTCTAAAAATATTTAATTTTCATATGCAATGTAACTTTTCAAAGAAGAAGATAATTTTGTATGAAAAAAGAATCAAATCTTATAATGTTTGGAACAAGATTTTATAAATAAAATATTCAAAATCAAACAAAAACTCATTTCAATTAATTGAGAAAAATGTATTCTACTTTTATAAGAAAAAATTCAAATTTATATTTATAGTAGAATTTTAGAAAAAAAGGTACATTAAAAATGATTATTTCAATGCAAGTAATTTGAAAATTCAATAATATCAATACAAATATATGTGCAACAAATATTTTAGAATCAGGAATTTGGCAATTTTCTCTGAAAAGTGCGAATTAGAATTCATTTCTCGAAATCCAGTACGCTTCAATCATTCATTAGAAATTTCGAAGCCCAAATATTCATGTGGATCAGTTAAAAATAACTCAGAGCGGAATGTAAGCATAAGCAGGTCAATATTTTTTTCCTTAATTACGTCTTCTATTACGATCACATTAGTAACAGTCATAATATCATTGGAACAGAATTTATTGCGCCCAAATAAACTGCAAGAAGCAAACACAAGAAGTTTTCACTCCTTATCGTAAATTAAATATTATGATAATTGTTTCATGTTAAATGAAAAATAAGTGAGAAAATTAAGAAAAATCTTCAAATATTAATATCAATGTGCCATAACAAAAAATAATTTTAACTAACTTTTTACCTTTAAGATATAAAACGCACTTTATTAAATTACTATTTTATAGAATTATCTTTGATTTTACATTATGTTTGAAATTCTGAACAAAACTTAAAAATGTGAATTTACCAATAGGTAAAATTACTCTATTTTCTTATTTCTAATTTCAAACATTCAAAAACTTTAAGATACATTTTTGCTACAGAATTTTAAAAAAGGGGCAGAGAACACAGAGTGTCACAGCTAAAGCAATTAAAAAAGTTTTCAAATTAATCTCTTTAAAGATGATTAACATTTATAAAAACATAATTAAGTATGTTAAGTATGTATATATTAAGTAAGTATAATTTAAGTATGATAAGTATGTATATATTAAGTAAGTATAATTTAAGTATGTTAAGTATATATATATTAAGTAAGTATAATTTAAGTATGTTAAGTATGTATATATTAAGTAAGTATAATTTAAATATGTCAAGCTATGATAAAAGCGTTTTAAAACGCAAGTACATGAATTATATATGAAATTATTGTTTTCCGTGTTGTAACATTAGTTCTATCCTTACTAATTCCTGCCGGCAATTTGTTTCTTACACATCATACAATTTTGGAAAGTTTCTAAAGTTATGAAATCTGCTAATATGGGAGGAGATCTGAACTGTACGGGGTTTGAAACGTACTGACAGAATTTGAAAATGCTTGAAAATTAGTTAGAAATTAGAGAACATTTATGTATGTATGTTATTTCCACTCTTGAGTAGAAAAAGAAGGATACAGTATTGAATTAAAAAACAAGAAGAGTAAACAGCTAAAATGGGGGAAATAAAAATAAAAAAAGCATTCTAATTTTTGCTTAGATTTTGCTCTCTCTATAGGATTAGCGATGCAATAGAAAAAGCAATTTTTTAACAAAAAGAAATTAATTTTTTCTCGAAACTTTCCAGCAAATATAAATCCATTTAGATTTCGTTATTTTTAATTAAACATTTGTTGTTTCTTAAACCTTGACAAAATCAAGGTAAGAGTTAATATATAATTGGTTCTGTAATGCAGGCAAATTTGTAGAAGAAACGTTTCTAAATAATTATTAAGAAATATATTGGCTATTTAAATCTAATTTCATACTTATCAGAAATATATTCAGAAATGAGTTAATATTAAAGCACTTGGTTTGAACTGAGTAATAATGGTATTTGAACATTAAGCTACGAATATGTACACCTATTAGATTATATGTTTGAGGATTGCATAATAATACGTTTTCTAACTCAAAATGCAATTCGTTGGCATCTTCTTGAATATACAGACGAAATATTTCAATCAACGTAATTTGAGCATTCATCTCAAATTTGTTATAATAGGAATAATTAAGTGAGAGGAAATTCGGTAAAATTGAATAATCGTCTGATTTCTCGGTATGCTTTTCCTACCATGATTTGAAAGATATTTATTGCATGTAATAGCAGATTATACAGGATTTAAAACTTAATGCCTAACCGATATCTATTCTACTGAAGATACTTTACGGATGAAAATATTTTATTCAGTTGGACACGGAACATTTAGGAGTATGAAGTGCATACATACATGTTTTAATTAGCACACTAATATTAATGAAATATTAGTATTATATATTAGTTCTAATATTAATGATCTTTTAAATACAATAAAACAGTGAATGTTCGTCACACTAGAAGCCACATGAGAGCTATTGGATACGGACCACGTAAATTTGAACCTCGTTCAAATGACTAGGATGACACCTGAGATAGCACTCCCTCTCCCAACTTCCTCACCACGCCACTAGGAGAACTTTGAGCCACGACATATTTCGCATGCATTCGCCCCGGCTACACGGCGAGTTTGTCGTGGCATGAAGGCTTGAACCTACGACTCGATAGAAATCGTCGGCCACGAATCCGCTGCCCTAACTACTAGGATACAACGGCCACACAAAACAGTGTAAAGAATTTTGAGATTATTGACTTCAAAAAAACTGTTAAAAAATCATTGCTGAAGAAAATTCTCAGTAATTGATTATATATTTGCAAATGATTAATACATTTTTCTAATAAAAAAACATGTAAGCCAATTTTGAAATATCTAGAAGTACACTTTTCTGTCTATTTCCTTCTCCGTGAGTTCTGGATAACACTAATATTTTGAGAAAATTATGAAAAGAACCAAATTCGCTGTAGCTTAGATATTTCTGAAAAAGTCAAAAGATATATACAATAAATATAAAAATTGATTTTAATCCTTATTTTTATTTGTTACCAATAAAAACAGAAAAAATAGTCAAAAAAAAATTTATAATGCAAAAAAACATGCATAACACCTGTATAAGTGTCATTTTTTCCCCTTTCTTTTTTTTAATTTGTTCGACAAAGTAAAAATCATTGTAGGAGAATTTTTTTACCTTTTTTTTTTTCTAACTATACTGCTGTGGGACATACAAATGCTGTTAAATAACGAAAAAAATTATTCCAAATTGATCAAAAGAGCCACTAATTTTTTTCCTAAATTTAGGAAAATTAAAATCGGTGAAGGAGGTACTCATATGTGACTGAAAAATAACGTATACGTTTAATTAAGTAAAAGTAAAATATTTTTCAACAGTACTATCATGCTTCGAGACATCTTTTATTTAACTGAAGAGATGAGGTACCTGATTTATTATCTTTAATCATGGTGGCTACATGAATTTGTCTTATTATCTAATCATTTTTAAGGAGAATTTATCAATTATTCGATCAATTCTTAGCCAAAAATTTAAAAAAAAAATGCTAATATGCTTAGAAGGTTTAATATCCGCCAGATATAAAGAGAACATTACTGTTTAAAAAATAATAGAAGAAATAATGAATAAGTTTTATTGGTTGATTGTTTGTTAGCAACACATTTAGAAGCAACATGAGTGCTATTGGTGACACATCTCAGAACTCTGAATCTTCTTCCAGTGACGAGAACGTCAAATGAGTAGGCACCCTTCTATAGAAACTTTTACTTCATGTCACAAGGTGATTGGAAATCTCGAAAATTAAAAAAAAAAGATAGAAAATATATTCAAGAGAGAAATATATATATATAAATGATACCAATTTGGCTCATATAGGATATATAAGGATTGAATAACTTGAATTTGGACTAACACTTTTGATTTACGCATTTGTTTGAGCACTAAAGCTATCTAAGCGAGTTACATTTGCTACTGGATATTATTTTAAAAAAAATAGTCTACATCTTATTGCAAAACTATTTTTTTCTTAAAAAAAATGTGTTAAGTGAATTTGATTTTATAACTACATGCTATTGGATTATATATATATATATATATATATATATATATATATATATATATATATATATATATATATACATACATACACAATTTACATTGAAAACCTATCATTAAATTAATACCTAATTAAGAATATTACTTTTTGCAGAAAAATAATACTTATTAACATGTGAGAACATATTGTTGCTATGAGAAAATGGTGTCTATAAAAAGGTGTGGACATAAAATAAAGAATATATGGTATTATGTTCAAAAGATTGATATTATTTTTAAAACATATTACATTTTGTTTGTTTAAGTTGTATTTATTACATTGCAAAGAATTATTTAATTTAAAAATTTAAAATCTCTTTTTATTTTATATTCGAACATAATATTATTTTCTACTCTCATAATTTACCGTTTGCCCTTATTTTAAGTTACAATTTTCTACTTATTTTTTTATGAGAATCGTCTGTTTTTTATTCTTTTTGTTGATCACAATGAATTCACCTTTGTAATTTGGAATGTTTTGCATGTGTAAATAAAAATATAATAGGAATTTAAAGAAGGTATGTTATTTTCTTGTTAGTAATTGCTTCTGGGAGCCTGGGTTTCGGAAATACCCTTCTTTTACGTTAATTAATATTTTATTTGAATACTTCTTGTTCGTGAGCTAAACGTAAAGGAATAACATTAGTACATTTTAAAATGAAGTGAGGGAAGCCAATAGCAATATTTTGTACATGTATATACATTAATATAAATATTAATATACACATATGTAATATAAAAAAAGATATTTATATTCATAACATTTCATGTAAAGCCTACATGATTCAAGACAATGCAATATTTTTTCATCTTTTTCACTCCAGACACTAAACTTTCCCTGTAGACTTAGTACCACCTCTGTCTAGAAGCACTGAACCAGTTAGCGTCCTGGAAAACCCCATAAATCATGGCATGGGGGGAATTTGCCTATTCGCTATCTCTACTGACTTTCCTATTTAAATATCGTCATCCCCCTTCAAGTCGGGATTCATTTGACTGTTACCAAGTATTGTAATACGTTATCCCAGTGTTCCCCCAATGTAAGAAACCCCTTGCATTCAATGAAACCTTGGAAGTCCATCGTTCTCGTTACTGGGTCGCTGAAATATGTCATGTATACAAAATCACTATATGCTAACAGCTGTATAACTAAAATTATAATAATTAAGTATTGAAGATTATTTCAATATTTTGAAAATAAAGTATCTGATACGCATACCATTTTGTAATTGCTTAGCGTATTCTACAAGATTTTCTTCCTCATGCAAACATTAACTTTAAAATCATATGGCAATATCACATTTTATTTTCCCTTGTTTTTTTTTAATTTTATTAAAAAAATACCTAATATATACAAAAGTATATTGTGTAACAATATTAAAGAAGAGGTACAATAAGATGAGGATTTTTACACAAGTAGAGAATACATATGTAAATTAGTGATTTTATTTACATTAATAAAATCTTAATACAGATGAAAACGCGGAGAGAACGATTTTTCAAGGCGATGCAAGTAGCAATGTTGTGAGATACAGGTTCTGTTAGTGTTCAGCTATGTCTTGAGGGATGGAAACCCATAAGTTCTTAATCATTTCCTGTAGCTCATTCTGCGATTGATGCTAGGACAGATCATGCACACGTCAGCTAATTACGTTCCATGTATGCTAGATTAGTTAGATATTAGGAGACGTTGCAGGTCAAAAATTCAAGTGGACGTTTGACCAAGCTTGTCTTCCTATAAGTATCATGTATATCCAGGTATTTCCTTGCTGTTAAAATACCATTTTGTAAATGCTGAATGTAAAGTAACATAACCAACAGCTCCACTTCATCGACGCTGGCCGTGTCTTCAGAATGTGTTTATCTTATGCGTTTATTGTAAATCAAGATAGTACTGGTATTTCTTTATGATTCCCATTTCGTTCCTTCATTTCTGTCTCATTCCATTTTATAGCACACCCTAACACGTGACAACTATGCATTTTAGATCACTTGCCTAACTTGCTTATCAGAGTATTTCTCAAAACATGCATATTGACTAATCAGCATGGTATTATATTTTTCTATATTCGGTAGCTTTCAAGTGAAAACAAAATTATTCATTTTGTTTTATTACAATCAACTTTTTGACCTAATTGAACCTCAGGGTGTACTATTTCTAATGATATAAAAATACTTTGACAAAATATTTTATGGATAACAAGTACTTTGAATCACTTATAAAATGGCAGTAACTCATAATTTAGGGTAGTAAATTTAAGGAGAATTTCTTTGAAAGATTCATTAAATAATAATTTTATCATTTTGGTTAATTAGTGAAAATATTTACTTACATTCAAAATCTGGTATAACTTATTAATAAAAGGAAGCTTTCTTCACATTATTTTGCTGAATGCAAAAACACTGACTATTTACTCATTTTAGAAACTGGAATTGAGTCATAATAATTTTTTTTGAGTTATAAATAATTAGCACAATAACTTATTGTTTATAAAGAAGAATAACAAACTTATTCAAACATTGAAACCAACTCTGAACCGGAAAGAGAAATAATATATATATATTTTTTTTTTTTTGCTAAAAGGACACTGTAACTAAAAACCACTATTCACAAATTAGATGCTTTTATTTTTGGTAAATATGATTCATTCTTAATTTGTTTCGATATAAACATGATTCCCTGTGAGTTTGTATGTATTATTTTATTTCAGTATACTATTAATTCTCCAGTTTATCTCAATTTTCGATATCCTTGATTCGTTCTCCTTGATTTCAGTTAATTCGATAATTAATTCTGATTAATACAATGGTTCTATTCTATATTCATATAATATGAAGTGCTAATAAAGGGAGTAAAGAACTATTTCAGTCGAATTAATGCAGACAAATGTGTACTCCATATGAGTTATTTATTTAAGTTATCGATATCGCGATATACTTCTTTAGAGAAAACATCTTAGAATAAAGTGAAAGCTGAATATTAAAATTAAATTTTTCTCTCGATGACAGACGCTTGAATCTTTGAATTGGCAACCTACCCTTCTCAAAGTTCATTGCCTTATTTACAAACACATTATATGTTTGTAAATATTGTAGTATCTATATAGTATCGTATGGTTTCAATACATATATTCCTTGATAAAAATAAAACATTCATTTTTATAAGAGAATTTTAAGTCAAAATTTATGTACATAAGATATGTGCTCTGGAATCATTCTCTAATAATTAATAATTTTACAATGAATTTTTATATTTTAAATTTTAGTTAATCTTAGTATTTTAGTTTTAACAGAATTATCGTAGCTATTTTTAAAGTAAACTGCAAATTTTGTCATGATTTCGTCTGATATGAATTATTAGGGATTAAAATTTTTATCAGATAAATAATTAAGTTTTGTATTTGTTCATCTTATTCAGTATCTTTTTTTAAAGTTTGTTCTTTGATTTACACTGAAGAAATGTTTTATATTACATTCGTGAACATCTGATGAATGATATTTTGCATAACCATGTACAGAATTTTCCTATAATTAAAAAAGGTGTAGATATATAAAGTTAAATATTTTAGATGAAAGAAAAAAGTATTAAGATAGTACATTTATATGTTTTGTAATTTCTTTAAGAAGTTAATATTTATATTGATATGTTTCAAGAAAATGTCCTTTACTATTCATAAACAGAAATAATTCCAAATTTTAACAAAAATATAAGCTATGACGTAATTAATTATCTATGAATTTATATTGATTTTTTAATAATAATTTTAATAAAAGTATGTTTAAATATATTTTTTTACTTGGTTTTGAAATAGTTTCATAATATTTGCAATAGTTGGTAGTGTAATTCTATAATATTGTGTTCTGCAAAAATTAAAAAAAATAATATAAATATTTATAAAATATTCAAATAATTCTTCTGTTTCCCCTTAAGAGAATATCCTACTTTTTCACCATAATGCTTAGTGGAAAGTCTTAAATATTTTCCCGTGAATATAGTCCTAAAGTTTATTATATGATTGATTAAATATAGTTTAGTTATTAATTGTTTGTTTTATTATTGAATAATAGTTACATTTTTATAAAGTATGGATGTTTTGGATAGAAGTTACAATCGAGTTTCTTTTACTTCAATATTTATATCAGTCACTGAAATATTAAAAAACCCAAATATGACAGAGTATGCTTAATTAATATTGTACGTTTTGTATTTTTATTCAGGACTTATTTCACAAGAAACTGCAAGTAAAGAGATATAGAGTGTAAATACATGCAGGATTCAAATATCCATACAAAGATTAATACTTAATATGTTAATAATGTTTCTCTATTACACATAAGAATGTAAGAAATTATTAGAAAAGGTTTTCATTCAATAAATTATGCATTTTAATTCTTGGAAATTGAGTATCGTATTAAATAAACTTAGTGAAATCCATCATGCGGATTCTTAAGAATTAAGAAATCTTTTTTGAAATATCTGTTCATACTTTTCCTTCTGTATATTCAAATGAATTTGCAAAAAAAATTACAAGTCCACGGAATCAATCTATCCGGAATTAAGATTAACGTAAAGAGTTGATTATTGATTTGCACATAAAGCTCAAACATCAAACTCAAGAGACTTTGAAAATAAATTTACTCTTATTAAAATTCAAAAATAATTTGTTCATACTCATAAGTTATATTCCTCCGACAAATATATTCTGAACAAAAACTTCAGCTTTCTTTGGCTAAGAAAAGAGTTCTTATTGTGACTCTTTATCCTCCAATTGGAATAATAAAATTACCAACACAAAAGAATTGTTTCACATGTACTCTTAGATTCCCTACCCGGTGGCAATACAAGAATAGCTGAGGTGTAAATGTTAATCATTTTATTAAATGATTTTTACGGATGACTAGAGAAACATTCCAATTTTGGAAATATTCTGTGAGAAAACTTTGTTTTCTTATGTGCTAACATAATTCTTAGTTATTTATTAACAAGTGGGTTGTAAAGCATTTTATGTCTGGTTTGAATATTTACATTCATCATGTGCATATATATAAATTTAACAAACAAATGTATGATAACTTTATCAAATTATGATAGTGATCATTACAGAAACTTTCAAATTTTCAAACAATTCAATGCTAAAATTTGGTTTCCATTTCCTTTCACGAAATTAAATGATTTATTGAATTTCATGTGTAAAAGTGAATTATAATACTATGTAGTTTCTTGTTCCAATACTTATTAAATTATTTCTATATTTAACAATACTGTATGAAAGTATTATTATCCATTAAAATCATACATGCAAGTTCGACTTTTATTCTTCCTTTCAGGAACCACTTCTAATCAACTTTACTATTAACGATTAGTTGTAATAGTTAACTCCAATTTACCAACTTTTATCAGCTTTCCGTTATCATCTGTCTCATTTCTCTATCCTTTCAATTCATGTCTACATACATATCAATAAATAACAACTCTAAATCAATGCATTACAATTCATTTTTTTTTTCATTTAATTAATAGTTATATTTAATTTGGTTTACAAGTAGTTGCAATTTAAATTACAAAAAGTGCCTGAGGATATAGAAGAGAACACCTTGAATAGCCCAACATCAAAATAGAACTGAAAGCAAAGAAACATAAATGGTAAATATCTTATAATTTTTAAGGAAGTTTTTTCATTCATTTGAATTTATGAAATATATTTTTTGTTTTTTGTGCATAGTCTAAGGGGGGGGGGGCAATTTTATTTTTTTAAAATTATAATAACAACTCTATTACTTTTTGCAGTTAAACTTATGAAAATTTATAAAATGAATAAACTTTTATCACATTATGTTATTTTTAACAGAAGTAATAAAATGTAGTATTTTATTAAAAAAATAACATCACCCATCGTTTCAAAGGAAAATCAACATCCAAGCAATTCATCATTTTTATTTGATCAGGCAAATTTTTCTATATATGTACATTTTATCAGAACACTAAATGTCTTTTTTCGAAACAAATGTTTTTGTGAATTACAAAACATTCATATAAAATTATAATAATTATTTATCTATGAGGTGAGACACTTTGAAATAATTTAAAATTTATACATTTATTTATAAATTTACAACTTCCTAAAAATTGAGACTATTTAGATTCTGTATATTTTCTGAAAATTTTCTTAATATTTTAAAATTTATCTACATCGTATGTTGCTATAGTTTCATTGCAAAATAAATAATTATCAATAAACTTCTAAATTTTAAATATCTTAACTCTTACATCATTATAGAATTTCAGATATATAAGCTTTCAATACTCTTATATATATTAATATACAAACTTTAATGTATTGTCAGTAATTGCTCATCATATCACCTTTAATATGATATAATTGTATCAGATTCATATGTTCAGGATAAAATGAGGTTTTTACTTTTTATACTGAGAAACACGTATTTAAAAGAAAAATCATTTCAGTAGTGAGTGATTTAATACCCTTTGAAACAATGAAGGATGTATTTGGGTTTTGAGAAAAATAAGTATTAAAATTTAAGAGAATGTGTCACATTAGGGACAAAAATCTCTAATATTTTTTTTTATAAAAAGAAGAAATATTTTATTTATTTCTAGGCAACAGAACAATTATTTACACACACACACACACACACACACATATATATATATATATAAACAAAACAGTAATAAATCAATATTTTTTAAAAAAGATAATACAGTGTAACTCACGACTTTTTAATGAAGATTTGTTGTAACATTGTTTCTTTGCACCTTACATAATTTGAAATATTCCATGACTCTTCGAGAAATTTTACTTGCAAATCTAATAATCTTATATTAATTACTATGTACTGATTAATTACTTTTATTAATTACTTATACTTTCTACATAAAGTAGTCTGTTTCTAATTTAGCATACAAAACATGAGACAGATTTTGTACACGAGAAAATAGTTAAAAGCATAATTAATAAGAAATTACATTTGTAATTTTATCTTAAGAATTAATTATATTCAGAATTCTTTTAGGACAATTACATGTCTTAATGCGTTTTTAATTAACTTAATGTGTTTTCAGGATGATAAAATAAATCACTGTCTGATATATATAACATATATATATATATATATATATATATATGGATTTTATAATAATAATGCACATTGTATTACTGTATATAAAGTAATAACTAAAAATATCATAATTACAAATGAAAAAAACAGCTAGAACCATCAATTCGTTAAATGATTAAATAGACTTCAAGAACCATGATTTAAATGTAAATACATAAATCAGGAGAAATAGTAAACCTAAAACATAAGAAAAAATCATGTGAGTTTAAGTTAAAAAAAAAAAGAAACAATGCAAGGTTATAAAGGATTTTAATATGTTGTATCAGGCATACACTGTGGGATACTTGATTTCACATTTTTAAAATTAAACCATTAATTTTAAATAAATATAAAAACACCAAGAACATTTAAGAATGTAATAATATCAGCTATGGCAAATTATTTATGTCAGTGTTGACTCAAATTTCTAAGAAAACAGTATATATTTTATTTAATATTTCTATGTTTTATGTGTTCATATTTGAATTTCAATTCTTCAAATATAATGAATGATAATTAAAAAATCGATTAGTCTAGTTACTATTATTCATTTAAAAAATGGGATGAATCTATGATAAGGTACTATTATTTTATAAAATATTATTATGTAGTAATGTAATGAATATTTTTACTATTCACTTTCAAACAATAATATGGCAGCAGTAATGCTTATCTGGAGTAAATAAAACTAATAAAATGAAACATTAATAATTACATTACTTCGATTCATTAACATTGAAAATTGAGCACCAAGAAAAAAGCTTTGAATCGAAATGAAATTTATACACATAATGACATAGATGACATATTTAACTCATCCCAAAATCAAGAAAATTATACAAATGCAGAGTGTACAATTAGACAAATACTTCATTAGTACGTCTGTTTAAGTTCTAGAACAACAATTTCCGGTATCATGTTGATTAGACGTCTAATGTTATTTTGAGGCAGAAGGACACACAATCTAGAACAGTCATCTATAAATCATATACAAATCAACATTGCTACCACTCGCGTTTTAGCCAAGCTCAGAAATGTTCTACAGATGAAAATTCCAGTGAACAAGTCGGCAACGGAAGAGTTTGAGCAGGACATCAAACGTCTTGAGCTACTAGAGCTTTATACGGATGAGCATTACCTTGCTTAAAAATTGCCTCTTAAAAATTATTTACAAAATGTCCTACAGAAGATTGAAGAACGTCGTAAACATAATACTGACCCGGTTAAGGTTCCATATAGCACAATTAGAGTAGACCTTTATCATCGGCTATGATATCCCACCCTATTACGTCTGCTGTGCGAACAGTATGGCACGCGAACAGTTTCATACAGCGAATGGTCGAATTGTACCGCTCACTAGGGCATCTCTACACCTTTTCGTGTTTCTCTTGTTCCCAACACGGATTGTAAATCATCCTGAACATAACGAATTTTCATTTTGAGGCATTCCACATCGCTGAAAGTGTACAAAAAGGGCACTTGATTTCAGATCTGCTTCTACAATGGTTTGTCAAAAACTGGCAGCTTTACAGTTAGTTGTATCGTGGAAAAAGTCACAGTGGGATCAATAAGCGCTTTGCATCCGATCTTTTAATCATTTAAACTCGTCGTCTTCCTGGTCACTTTAGCCTTGTTCTCCGCACATAGGGACCGTCTCGTGTCCACTGCTTACAAATTGCTCTGCCAGCAAGTTCCATACAATCAAGCTGGCGAACAACATGGCTCATAGACCAGATTGAGGTTTTCATGCCTAAGATTGGGCACCTCTGAAACTTCTTTAACTCTTGAAATGTCCTCTCACTCGTCGAATTGGCATACTTTGTTTACTATAGTCCTTCAAGAATCCGAATGTGTTCATAACGTTTGTGAACCTTCCATTATACGTCAGTTTATATAGGACCCATTTATTGATTACAGCACCATTGCAGAAGGTGATGTCATTCATATTGGCTCCAAACTTAAATCAGATTTTAGCACAACCCACATTAGCATTTCCGATGCACATTAGCACACTCACCACATTAAAACAGAATTGTCATATATAAAACACCTACATTCATATACACGGTAAAATTTCTATGATTGGAGAAAAACTGAGATCCTCCTCCTGGTACATACAAGTATTCAATTGCAAACTTAAACTTGTTCATTCAATAAATTTCATGAGTGTACCATTCCTGAGTTTTTCATTTCATAGTCTCGTTGTTCTGATTTAAAATTCTCTGTTCTCATGTATGATTCTTCTCTCCAATATACAATTACTAATTTTGACCGATTTAATTAATTGTAAATAGATAAATTTCAAACTTATTAAATTTAAATAATAATCTAAATTCAGAGCAGAGTTTTTGTATCATTTGGTTTTATGACTACAAAAATATGAACCTATTTTTTTCTTCTTTATCAAATGGCTTTGTTAGACAAGGATGTTGATCTAATTGTTTGTCTCATTTAATTTTAATTTTTTTCTGTTTGTAAATTGACAATAATATTTTGGACGATTATTTTAAAATTGATTACATCTTCAAAATCTTCATTTTGAGCAATGATTATAAATTTAAAATTGACTGTTTTTTTCCCTCCTATCTATAAGACTGATTTGATGCAAATGTATTTGTTCTGGACAAGTTAATTAATATATATATTCAAGGAGGCATTTTGTCTTAGAATGGGTTTATATATTTTGATGTGCCTTCCACCGTATAAAAGAATTGTATGTAACTATTATTATAAATTGACTGTAATTTAATGTTCATTTCATACAAGGGATCTGTAATTATTTTTTATTATTACTATTCAAATATGATTAGTGTATAATCTCCTTGAATTTATTATCCATTCTTATGTTTGTGTTAATTATCTTTTTTTTTAAATTTGAGATACATGACTCTAAAAGTTAATCCATAGTACTTTCTAGTTAAAAAAACATAGATGTATTAATATAAGAATTATTGTTAGAAAAATTGTGAATTTGATATATTACTAAGAGCAGATTCTGATGCAAACTTATTTTTAGTCTGAATTTTAATATTCAGAAAAATTATAAATTTTTCCCCCTTGTATATTAAAAGTAGAAAAAGAAAATCGTTTCTTCTCTTTCGTTTTAAGATTTAATAAGAATGCATGGAAATTAATGTATGATTTTTCAGTGGATTATTTATGATTTAGTGCCGTGCAGATCTTCAATCATTTAAATATAGTGAGATATTTGTGTCGCCATTACTTGAAATTTAAAATCTTAAATGTGCTTCGTAAGGACCAAGTACAGATCTCATTTACTTCAACTTGCGTTGCGTGATAAGTAATATTTATTGTAGTAATCTCATAATTGTTAATTTCGTTTTCAATGTGTCTGATTTTAAGAAAAAATCCTTGAATATAATTTAACAATTACTTTATTTTAAATACTTTTACAATGGTATTTTACAATACGTTTACATATTTTTCTTCAAGAAAATTTAATTCATTACAGTGCTATATATGATACGTTAACCAAAACTAAATTTTTAATTAACCCATTCTTGAAGTTTTTTTTTTTTTTTTCTTTATGGTGTTAGTGGATTTTTTTCGTAACCTTGATAATCATTAGAAAAATGTCTCGAGGTAATGTCTCATTAATTTTGGTGAATAAGTTAATGCATCTTGGGATTTTGAAAGGTTTTTCTTTGCTCCACTTCATGCTATCTACAAAACTGATTTACTCTTCTCCCCCCTTTTCGATATTGAAACTTGCCCAAGTCCCTCAGTAAGGTGTTAAATGTGTCAGACCAGCTAGTAACCCTTCCTTTCAAGAAAGGATACTCTCAAGAGGATTGCTGAAATTATTTACATCAGCTGGTTGGGTTCTATCACCCTTTTCCTTAACCTCCACGGAGGAATACTTCAATCCCTTTTGAGATGTAGCTGCATATTAAACGAGGGAGAAAGGAGAGTTACGCTTGTCAAGTCAAGCCAGGTCGCAAATTCCATGGTTACAGTATGTAGTCCTTGAAGTTAGGGCTTGTTTTACGATTTTGGAAGCAAGTCTGTTGTTTATTGCTGTGAGGAATACATTGTGTGAAGGGGAATTCGAATTTCGGGAAGGAAATGCTCAGTGTGAATGACCTTTGAGTGGAATGGCTTTCTTTTCAATTAGAAACTGGTAGAGAAAGGGGGAAAATATTTCTCTTTGTAGTTGGTGTTGAAAGTTGATAGTTGGAGGGGCACATAGCATCAAAAGTATTTTAACTGTCGCTGGCTAGTGGATTTATTCGAAAGAGCCGTAGAGTTGTTGTTTCAGGTTGGGATGTAATTCTTATCCCGAGGGGAGGTTAATTTTTCTTAAAAATATTTGTTCATGTTAAGGTGGGCATTACTTCCTTCCTCTTTTTTTTTTTTTTTTTTGGTAGTAAATGTAAGTCTTTTCGCAGATGGTTTAATTTTTTTTCTGTTTCAATCGAGTTAAGCAAATGAATTCTAATTTTTGGAAAATAAAATTTTTAGGAATTCATTTTTGACTCAGGTTCATATTTCTATTTAGTCTTTGGAGAATCTCTCTGGAGGTTTAAATTAAGTAATGTTATGCATCAGGTTTATTAATTTTATTTTCCCTTTCTCTCCAATATGTAGCTGATATATGTATATATTTCCAAGTTTTCAATAGTAAGGTGTACAATTTTGTATCGTGTGATATATTTCAATGTGATATTTTGAATTTTTTGTTTGCAATTTTATGTTTTAATTAATTGCGTATGTGGTCGAGCCATGGGTAGAGTGCTTTTTCCGAGTGTTGTTTTTTGAGTGTTACGGATTTTTGAGATTACGATGTGGTTCTAGTTGAGTTTGATGTCAAAGAACTTATTCGTTTAATGCACAGTATCTTATGGATTAATTTCGGATATTTAGAATCATGAGTTTTACTTACGAGCATTGTTCAAATATTTGTTTCATGTTCTGACATAGCTGCGTCAGATTTCATTGTTCCATTCATGTAATTTTTTTTGTGTGTGTTAATTTGTTTCAGACTGCAGATTTCGCCAGCTTGTTGTATTCATCTTGGTATTCTTAATTCATTATGAGAAAACAAGATTTAATGAGTATGACGTAAAGTTTTTTTTTCCTGCTGGACGGAACCAGAATCACATGCAAATAACTAATATTACCTAGCCATTCGCGATATTATAATGCACATGAGCTAAATGTTACATATATGTGAAGAATTTTCCAGAGATTACAACGATGTTTCGAGGTCTATAATGATCCTCGAGATTTCTGAATAATATTTATGCGATCACAAACTGTCACAGTTTTGAAACTCTTTAAAAGAAGTTGTCTTGAAGTTACCTTCATAAATTTGCTAAGTCACTTGTTTACCATTATGTTTTCTAGTTTATTCACGAATAGTTTTCACGACATTTGAATTTTACAGTTCTGATAAGTTTAGAGTCTAAACCTTTTCGAGAATTCCTGTGAATATCGAATCGGTGCCTGTTATTATTTCTTTTCTTTTCTTCAAGTTTTATATTATAAGGTACAATGATCATGGTATTTTGTTATTGTTTCTTCATGTTTGAAGAATTTGTAGGTTATTTTTTCTCTCCCTCAAGAAAATTGTTTTATTAGTTTTGATCTGCTATCGTTGTTTCTCTCTTCAGTTTCCTGCTCAGTTTCTCAAACAAATATCAACTAGGTATTATTTCAAGATCAATTCAAAGTAATACATTTTGATTTGCTCTAAATTCTAAATTTCCATTGAGATTTTTTTTTCCTTGGCTTTTTACTTTGATTGAGTTAACTTTTTTTGAATATATACTAGTTCTTTTTTTAACTTAAAAGTTATATATATATATTTTTTAATGATCAAAATGTTTACTTTTACAATGTATTAAGAAATGTTCTAGAAGAAATTGATTTTTTATAATTTTTACACTATGCTATTTCTTTCAAAGGCTGTTTATTTTACTACATAAATTACATCATTTTACTATTTAACCTTTTGAGGACATGCTGTCGCTTTCGCGACCAAAAGGAACAGTATCTTAAAGGGCGGTGTGTGTCGGAAAGTCGAAAACAGTCGGGAGGACCTTTCTCTATTAACAGCTTGCAACACGTCGTAGACGCTGTAAATGTCAATCACTTCTCCATCCCTACTTGTATTCAGAGGGTAGGGAGATAGACCTCCATTGTAAAAGCTTATCGAAATTCTCTCCTTTCTATCATAGTACTGCATCAACAAAGCGAATCATTCCTTATACATAAATTAAGGGAACATGTATGCATTGATTATTACATTAAGAAATAGTATCATTTTCTAAAATTGAGCTGTGCAATTTTGTAAAATTATAAGAAAACAATTATATTCACCGTATATGGACACATATAAAACATATATTCCAGAAAGAAAAAAAAACCTTCTTCTTCAGACAAATAATTAATTAAAATTTTAATTTTTTTTTCAAAATATATTTATGTCTTAAAATTCCCACTACAATAAATATTAGTATTTTTTAATGATCTTTTTCTCAATTTCTCAGCACTGTTTTTCACAAGTCTGTGTAAAGGTTTAGTTCTAATTGTACTATTTATAGGTTTGAAATTATTTTTTAAACAAACGCTACGAAAAACACTAAATGTCAGTTACATCTAAATTTATAGATTGAAAAAAAAATTGCTATGAATCAAAATCCATATTTCCCGTACCATCTTATCGAACAAATTATGCGAAACAACCAGAAATAATTTCTATACCTTATATTGATTACAAAAAGCTTGGAACTGTAAAAGCACGACTGTGGTGAAAAATTAAAAGTCTAAGAAAAAAGTATAATTAAAAATTTGGAGGCTCAGTGAAGTAATATGGTACACTGTGAAAAAAATAAAAATAACTTGCTAAATAATATAGCTGAAAGAAAGAAAATTTGCATATATATTTATAAAAGTACTAAACCTGTAATATAATTTTTTTTGATATTTTGTCATTTTTAGGATACCCTTTCTCCATAAATTTCCCTTAATACGTAATTCAAAGGTTGTAAAACTATTTTTTGATGAAGCATTAAACTCATGCTTGTTTGGTAATTTTTTACGTAACAACCGTACAAAATTAAATATTTATGAAATGTTTTAATTGCTATGCAAAAAAAGAATGTTTTTTTTAGTTATACTGTACTTGAAAAAGGAAAACCATTTTTTTATGTAACAAAATTAAAAGTTATGATTGAATGAAGTGAGTGCTGGGAAATATAACATACTATGCTCAGTTAAATGAGTCCTAAAAAATTATTCTAGTTGTTTAAAACTTTAGAAAATATGAGCTGTTATGTATTAGTTTATTTGTTCAAATAATTCTAAAAAAATAAACAAATATTACAGATGTAATTAATTTTTCATACAATGTATTTTCCTAATTTGTTTTCAATTATGAATTGCTTGAAAATACTTTAAGTCCCTTTTATTGATAATCAACTCATTGATATTCAAATGTTAAAATTTCGAGAGAAGTTTAAAACATTAAAACAGAAACTAGCAATACTCCCATTTTTTCCCCTGTTTTTCTTTACTACACTCTTTAAAAAGCAAGTTTGTAAGGTGATTAAATTTTCAAACACAAGAAAAATTTAATATTGAATATATAAATCGTAAAATCGTAATAAGAGGAAAATTTTTTGAATGCCCTTTCGTTGCTCATTTTAATTTTAAAATTCTGATGAGTATTTTGCTTTTTTTTTTTTTACTTTATCTTTTGATTTTTAAAAAAAAATTATTAAAAATCGATTTATTTATTTTATTTTTATGTATTAAAGTAAAATAAAATAAATAAATCGATTTTTAATAATTTTTTTTTTGTGGAAAAATTTAGATTTAAAACACATACGTCAGATAAAAGAAAAGCGTCAATAAATATTTAACGCTCAACCATTCTAAGCCTCTCGATCTCATTCCTTAAATCTTTGAATACGCAATGAAATGTGCAAAGAAATCGCTTTGGAACAGTGCAGGTTACAATCTATTAACGAAAACCTTATAAAAAAAATCAAAGGGAAACAATATAATTGTTTTCAGGGGCTTGTTGTTTTGCAAATTTTGCATTGAATCAGGATTTTCGTATGGTTATATATGTTATACGTATCTGCAATTCTTGTCATACAAAGTCATTGTAGGTGTCCATGTTATACCTCCATGAAACCTTAAGTTTTTAAATATTTGTTTCGGAAAAAAATGTTTGATAGTGTGTGCTTTTGTCGCTTCTTGGGAGAGAAATATTCTGAAGTTGATTAAAACCTATCTTTAATCGACAATGAGTCAAGTAAAATAATTCCGTAATTCATTTCAATGAAAATGTAGCAGATGAAATTATTAATTTTAAAGAAGCTATAAAAATTACAGATGATACATTTTTAGCTTTTTTGATTGAAGGAAAAAATAAAACCATTTCTTAAAACAACAAAAATAGCAGATTAATGAACTTCTTTATGTTTATATGCTAGATGTAAGTTTTTTTTTTTCTTTAGTATCAAATGTTTTTGCTTCCCAAATCACTGTAATAATTTAATTTTATTAAATCTTTGCTTATTATATATTTGTGATAGCAATTTTTATGTAGATGATTCAAATAATGGAAAGTCAGCAAGGTTTCCACACAATTCTCTATAGCTTAATATTCTCTTCTAACATTATTATTCTTCTCGATAAGAAAAATGTTACTCTAAGAACTGAGTTAATTTTATTGTCTTCCATTCTTTATCGTTATTATTATTATGTATTTTTTAATCATTCATAATTCTGAGTATTACTCTTAGAATTCAAGTAATGTTATCTATCTAACGTACACAAACCATTCCAATGTTATTGAAATTGCATAAGAAAAACGAACAATTATGTTTATCATAAATAACATTTTATTTAGAAAATATGCGTTTATCAAATATTTCATTCATTTTGAGGAAGAATATGTAAAAATTTTCTTAAGTATAACATACATTTTTTTGAATCATAATTGGATAAGAAGCAATTACTAATACTTCAGTAATGAAACGTTTGAAAAACACAGCTGATTTTTTTTTTTTAAAAAGAATAATTTATTTATTGACATATAGACATCTGATGCTTATAAAGATTTCTTAAGCTTATATCAATTTAATGTACACAAATGCTCTTCCGTAACATAAAATGTGTGTGTGTGTGTATGTGTCTACAGATATTTATTTTGAGTTTCAAAGAATTTAACAGCATTAACACAGTTAATCGTTGATTTGGTGGCCGCGGTAGCCTTGTAATCATGGTCGCGGACTCGCAACCTGCGGTTTTCGTAGAATTGTGAGTTCAGGCCTTCATGCTACTAAAGACCCTCCGCGTAGTCGGGGCTGATGTACGTTAAATATGTCGAAGCTTTAAGTCCTCCCGTTGGAATGGTGTGGAATTTAAAAAAATGTATGTGATAGCTCAGATGTCATCCTCGTCACTTGATCGATGTTCAGAGTTCGAGATCTGTCACTAGTAGTAATTGTGTTGTTTCTAATGCGACGTTAAAGGACCAATCAATCATCGTAGATATGATAAATCGGAGCTTTATTGAAAATCTGTCGAATTAATATATACTCATTTTTTTTCTTTTCTTTTCATTTCATCTTCTTTCGATTATAAAGAATAATAATTATCTAAATTTTCAAAGAGTTATAATATTACATCTTTCTTGAAGAACTTCAACCTACATTTTAAATTATCATTTAAACATTTCTGTATATGATTACATGGATGAATTTGATACATAAAAAATAAATATACAACGTTTGCAAATTTTTAATGTGCTTACTGGAGATTATGAAATTAAAATATTTGGCTCTACCACATACATTTAAATACATTTTTGAATGTTTAATCTCTGACTTAAGCGAAATAAAGCATTTATTTTGATAAAGCTGTGTTTTATAATATGTTCTGAGTAATAGTTCAGAGCCATTTCTTAAAATATTGCAAAATAAATATTTCTGGTATAGTTAATTTATCTCTCACTATTACACCTAGTAATATTTATGCAATAAACGTTTGTTAGGATGTCATATTTTATCACAGTTTTCATACACATAAATTATTAAATACAATAAAAATTAAGACAATACAATACTTATTTTTTCTGCTAATTTATTTCTGTTATTAATTCAAAATAAGTTTATAATATATTTATTTCAGCAATAAATACTATATATAATTTTAATAAATTTAACATTTCTTTGATTGATCAAATTCTTAATTCAATAATTTAGTCATACTTTTAGATGCTAAAAGCTTATTTGCTCTTATGAAATAATCAGTGAAGAGTTAGTGTGCGTATAAATAGATGATTTATAATGTTAATGTATTAAATTACGAGATGATATATAACAAGTTATAGTACCGTGGCCACTGCCTACTACAAATATTGCTAAGTAAAATAATTATAATAGATTTTACCGATTATATTGCATGTGAATAGAATAATATACTGCATGAATATTTTAATTCTGCTAATAATAATGGTACAAGAAAAGCATATGCCTTCTTTTTTTGAACATATTTCTGAAAGTTTCTTGAATTGAATACGGCCAAATAATTACTTTCAGAAAAAAACTTGCAGAATGCAGCTTTCAGAAAGAAATTCCCCAAAAAGCGGGTTAATCATTGGTTGCTAGGAACTTTCTGAATCGCAAACAACCCGACTGCTCAGCAGGGAACCAACACTTCATCTGGTCATTTTGTCTGACTATACTTAATCATTAACAAGAAAAAAGGTAAGCAATGTAGAAAAAACTCCTATCCTCATTTTTTTTTCCTCGAAAGTGCTCTTTAATTATTGATGTGACTCTCGATTTTAATTATCATTTTTTGTATGTGATATTTTAACTTTTTATTGAAAAGTTATTTGCAATTTTTGGTTATTTCCCTCATGATTTTTATTTAAATTATTTTATATTTTCTCTCTAATTCTTAGACAGTTAGTATTTCTTATTTTTAATCAGAATTTTACAATTGAGCTTGCTTCCCTGTTATTCACATTTATTCTCGATGAAATTTGCTTTATGATTCTGAATTTGATGAAATTTTACGAAACTTAATTTATTATCAACTATTACTGTATCGTATCTGGTTTAATGAAATTGATTGCAATGTGATGATATTTATTTATATTCTATCTTATTTTAGAATTTTTTTCTTACATTAATTAACATGATATCTTAAATTGAACTTGAATGAAACACTCGTAATATATTTAAATTAATTTTTCTAATCACATTTTTTTAATGTTATGTTTACTTAACGAGTTTTAAATTTAGGGATGAATAAGATTTACTCAATCCTAGAGACCTAAGTTTGTTTTGAGAATTTTTTTATGTTTTCGATGTGCTCAAAAACCCATATTTTTCTTGAATGAAGTGTTTCTTTTATATGGTATAATTGTTTGAGTTATTTACTCCCTCTATAAAGTTTAAACTGTATGAATTTTTCTTATTTTAAGATTAATTTTTACAACATACATTTATGCTCTGAAATTCAAAAGAATTTTTGTTTAACTTGGATAGCCATTGGCAATGGTATGCTAAAATTTACCGTATTGCATATTTATTACTTTGTAACTAAATTTCAGTAAGCTTTTAATGTCATTGAATTGAATTATGTCAATATTACTATAATGTGTGCATTGATATTCTAGTTTTAGGAATTTTTAATTCTTTGTTATGGCCTTTTGGCAGAGCTACAAATTTTTTGAACAGCCTTTTACTATGTACTTTATCCGAAAACATCATTATATGATTCTTTACATCAGAGTGGATTTTCATTAAATGGCTACGAATATTATCTATTTGTCGTTTTATCATTGTAAATTTGTTTTTTTAACTCAATTTCTGACGTTTCATACATTTAATGTTGAAGTATTAATTGAAATTTACTGGGACTTAATGTACTGCTAATAAATCTTATAATTATGCTATTTAAATTAAATTCCAATATTTAGGGAAGCTGTTTTCAACAAATGCATTTCAAAAATATTTCAAACGTTAATAATATTTCTTTTACATTTCCTTTGTTTATAATTTTTCATCAGGAGACTTTAGCACAGCGTTAATGATTAATTTTAATTTTTAAAATAATTTTGATAATTAATTATAATGTTTTAAGGTCATCGTATGGATGTTTTTTAATTCTTTAAAACTCTCAGGATAATTTAAACTAAACTAGAGATAAATGTTTAATTTAAGGATAATTGAAATTTCGATGTTTTTAAAGTTAATAGTGGTATCCGTGATCAAAGTCAAATATACGTATCGCAAATTAAAGAAAAAATAATCATGAAAAATTTACTAAGTTTCACTAATCTCATTTCGGTGATCTTTTTTTTCAATTGTTTGTTTTTTTAAGAGAAAGCTAGCTGTAATATGTTTTGTAGCCCATTCCTTTAATGTAAGCTCTTTGCATTTGCTCGATGGAGGACGAATTATATGATTTTCCAACGAATCATGAAAAAAAGAGTGTTATTTTAGGTTAGTCTCTGTTCGATACATTGATTCTACACATGAAAGACTCAAAGAGTTTCATTGAACGTTTCATCTTCAGAAGTGTGAATCGCAATATCATGAGAAATGGAAGCTTTCCCCATCTTTGTGGTTGCCCTCCATATCTCCTGGTGAAACACATAAATAAGAAGTTTGTCAAGAATTTGGCAAATTCCACACTGACATTCATACACACTCCACATTAATACAGACTTGTCATAAAACATTTATATTCATGTATATTATTAAACATGCAAGATTGAGACAAGACTGTCATCCTCCTCCAAGTATGTACAAGTATGCAACTTTTCACTAACATGTGTTCCTTCAATAACTTCAATTAGTGCCCCAAATGAGATTCGTTCATTCGTGTCATTGTTCTTAATTCTAATTTATTATTATCACCTGTGATCGGAATCTCTTCTCTCAACTATGCAATCACTCCATTCGGCCTAGTTAATTAATCACAAACTTGTAAATCTGAAAATTATTAGTTTTACACAATAATGTTAATTCAGAGAACAAGTTTTGCATCATTGTAATGCATCGGGGAAACGTTTTTAGTAACAAGTGTAATTTAAAAAAAAAAAAAAATATTTTAAATTTTTATAAAACCTAGTCATTTTTAAAAAAAAAAAAAAATGAAAAAAATAAATGTATCTTAAAGAATTATAAGACCACTTGAGAAAATTGACAAATTATACTTTGTCTGAAATGTATTATTAAAACGCATTCGGTAGTATTTTATAAGCGCTTTATCTGAAAAGCAAAGATTTATGTTTTATTTGTGTTTTACTCGATTTATTTGATGTTGCCGGGGGTAAATAGTTATCTGAAGCGAAAGTGAAAAATATTTTATTTTATAGGGTAAATCTGAAAAACAAAAATCTAAATTGAAGAATGTTTCTAAAACTCCAGTTCATATTGTCATAATTAAAACGTTTATTTAAACAAAATAAGACGATTTATAAGAAAATTGATTTCGAATGCATGGGATGATCGACAAATGCTTCCTCTATCAACTAAAAAAGACGTGTAGAATCGTAAGATTTGAAAACACGTCCGAAAAAAAAATTAAACCCCAGATTTGTCACAGTTTTAAAAATATTTAAAATGAAATACAAATGAAAATATTTACGATCACGAAGAAAAAACCGAAGTTCTTGAAATAACATTGAGAATAAAAATTGAAACCGAATAAAAACGTCATGTCACGGAACGATGAGAGAAAAAAAAGTTATATTTTTTGATAAATAGAAGTATTTCCATTACTTCTCTGATGGATACAAGCACTATTTGGCATATCTTGTAAAATGAACCGTAATAATGCTTGAATTGACGATTGGGAGGTGAATCAATAATAGATTAGAGAGCCTTTAATCATGTCGGATTGTGCAACTTTACTGCTAATATAGGAACGTATTAACTCAGTACAATATGTAGCTTGTTATATTATCATCTCGTACCGTTTACGCTTTTATTTCTTGTAATAACTAGATGTTCAAGAATACATGCTCCTTGCCATAAATTTTAGTCCAAACAGTAATGATTTAAAAAAAAGGGAAAAATTATTGTTTTAAAATGGCCATTTCGAAATCAAGATTTGAACGACTTCGAAAAAATTTAGGTTACTCCTATTCTCGTATTATGTAGCAAATTTTATGATAATATAATTATAGCTATCAACAGCATATAAATTTGATGTAACCCAAGTGAAAGAATGACCAACATGCTCTCAAATTTAAATTAAATAATTAGTTATTTCATTGAAAAATAGATTGTTATATATATATATATATATATATATATATATATATATATATATTACTGCAGATTTGCGCAAAGTAAAGAGAATATTGTAAGGTAATCAAAGTACATTGGTAGAGGGCGTATATCCTTAGTGGTATCTAATTCATTCAAGGAAGAATCATTATTATGTTAATTTTATTAATAATCTTACTATTAAATAAAATTAATCAGTTTAATCCTTTAAAGTGTATAAAATCTACGCTTAAAAACTATGAATGATAAAAATTTTAAAACTATATAAGTGATTAGAAACAAGTTATTGAAAATAAATTACTGATTTGAAAAAAAGGTTGTAGTGATTGCTATGTCAATAATTTCCCAAATAATTATAGAATTATTTGTAAAAATTGCTATAATTATATTGTTAGTAATAATATGAAAAAAATAGTGGCAAATTAGAAAATAATTTTAGTGACCTAAAAATAAATAACAGAATTGCACCTCCGTTTAAATGGGATTACGAATTAATGATGTTAAATTTTATTAGATTTTATTACTCTAAAATTTCACACGCATTTCATTAAACTAAGAACAGTAACAAATGTATATTACACTTGCATCACTAAGTAGATAAATTACCTCAAAATTTCTTAGAAACATCAGTAAATAATTTTAATAAAACTGCTAAGATAAAATAGCTTAGGCATAACTAAGAAAGTAAAAGAATCGATATATCTTACATTAAAAGCTCTGATTTTAAAAACCTATTTGACTCGGTTGACACAAATGATCTAGTTAAAGTACTATTAACTACTTATAGTGTTATAATATTAATCAAATTAGTTTTTATGCCATATTTAAACACCTTTTAATATTGTATTTAAAACATCCCAATTAAAACTTGGGGTATTCCATATACATATATATATATATATATATACAGTGGTGCTCAAATAAAGATAATTTTCTGATTTAGTCGAATATCTCTAGAACTGCTGGACAGATTTCAATAAAATTTGATGTTTACATAGGGTTTATATAATACAAAAAATAACAATTCAACAGTTTTAGTACACACGCATTATCGTGCGTAACACTCAACTGATTCTCAAGATATGAAACAGGATTTGCAGTATAGAACAAAAAATGGGTTAATAGGGGTATGGTCCCCTTTAACAAATATATATGCCTCGCAACGTGTTTTTATGCTTGAAATAAGGTAGTTTACGAATTCCTGTACAAATAGTCCACTCTTTCTGTAACTCTGTTTTTAAGTCTTGGATGGTTCTCGGAAGGGTCTTGCGAAGTGCATTTACCCTACCAAGAACGTCCTGCGCATGCCTTACAGAATTGAAGTCTGGGGATCTAGCTTTTCCAATTCATTTGACGAATATCCTCACTTTCCAAAAATTCTGAGACCATATGAGCTCTATGTGACCTCGCGTTGTCATCCATTATACCTTTAAGTGGAAGTGGTATATTTTTATACCACATATATTTTATACCATAAAAATTCCTGTAAAATATCTTTTTCCCCACACATTTATCCTTATATAGTAGCTCATAGTGTTAGTTACTTAAATTAGATGGTACAACCATGTAGAATGATTAAAAAAATTATTGCTTTGAATCTAATGAAAGTTCCTAACAAGTGGTTATTTTATCCCTTACAGAAATGTTTTTGGAACGACTTGAAAATTTTAATTTTATCAGCTAACTAAACTACATGTTTGAAACATTATGTAAATATTACTAATTACTTAAAACAAATATATAAAGTATTAGTTTTATACTTCAAACTAAGTGGTATAAAATTTATAGCACTGCGAAAACAGCGGCTTACAGAGCAACAGAGGGTAGCACTAAAATATCGAATCAGACTGATATGTGACGATTCACTTTGTGAAAAATAAAAGTCGTAAATATGTTATAAAGTGTCAGTGATTCAAAAATTCGACTTATTCTCCGAAGGAAGAAAATTTAAAACAGGAAAAAAAAAGTTATATGCATTGTTTTGCAAAGAACAGATATAGCCACCCAAGGGGCGCTTTATTATTATTATAATAATTATTATTATTATAAATTACTCAGTTAAATAAAATATGTAAAAGTAAATGATAAAATATAGAAAAATGGACAGAAGTAAACTTTTCCGATATTAAAATTAAAGGAAAATATAAATCATTAAATAGAGTATATATCAGCTACATGCAATAAAATTTACAGCAAGAGAAAAATTATTGAATTGAATATATTTAAGATAAATTTAAATAAATATGAAGCAAAATGGTAAAAAAATTAAAAGTGATCTGGTATCCTAAAACGCTTCAGCTAAAACAATAGCCCCTTGGGTGGCTAATAAAAATTTATCAGTTCTGTGCGTGCCCCGAAAAGACAACAAACAAAAGCGCAGTGAAAAAGGATTTTCAAACCAAAACTATTTCAAATAAAAAATCTAACAAAGCAAAAATGGAGGAAGAAACTTCGAAGAAATCTAAGGTAGAACTGCCTAGATACAGCATATTAGGGACTTGTTGTTGTTGATAGATATGAGACTTGCTAACGATAATTAATGTGTAGTGTTGGTATGAGATAAAAATAGATGATAAACAGCCGACAATTGACGGACGATAGTAGGGGCTCATTGCCTCTAGTGGTGAATTTCATCAAAGAATCTAAGTAACTAAGATGTAAATCCTTTAAGAAAGGTATTACAAAAGATACAATACAGCAAAGGGTTACTTGCATTATAAGAAAAACAGAGCCTTCACTGTACATTCCATAATTATTCAGATTAAGTTGGGCTGATTTTTTCTTTTCTTTTTTTTTTTTTTTGATACATCTGTTCATCCCTTATGTGAGAGTGTATGTTTCTAATGCGAATAATTACCGTGGACAGCTGGTTTTTGAACTCTTACGGATCTACGCTTACTCTTATTTTTATTTATAGAAGCCGTATAATCTAGTTTTAATTAATTTTTAAATATATGTATTTCTAAAAAATATTCTTAAGAGAATGCCTACACAAGGACTTTCATTTTAAATAAAACAAAAATTAAAAGCTCCCTTCTGATGGATTGGAGATATCTTCAGAAACAAGTGAGAAAGAAAGTTTCTTTATAGTATGTGCAATTAAAAATATACCTTATTTAAAAAAAAAAAAAAAAAAAAAAAAAAAAAAAAAAAAAACTCTACGTGCATTTTACTAAATGTGGCTTATTAAGTTTATAATGTAGTTTTATCATTATATAATGAAAGTCATATACGTATAAAAAAGTTGTACTTTAATTAATTAACACATTTTCACACTCTTAGATATAAAAGTACAACATACATTTCTTATTTTTACCCAAGTTTTTTGTGATCCTATTATTTCCCAAATTAACTAAAATAATATACTTTTTATGAAAGTATTTATTATTTTTTCGAAGGAATATGACACAACGAGTGTGCAAATAAGATGTCCTAGATGGGCAGTGGTATATTATATATACCGGGTCTTAAGAATCAGAAAATAAATAAAATTAATGCTATCGCTTCATATTGTGTCCTTTTAACATTATTAAATCATAACAGATAAATTGTAACTAAAATTTAATGTTTTTTTATATACTACCCCTTAAAGGATTAAATGGAAATCAGGACCAACTGGACCACTGAAATGGCGAATTTAGGGCTCCAAGATATCTTCCTTATACCTCTCAAAAGTCGCAGTGTATCTTTTTGAAAGACATGGCAGTGTCTGAGGCCATCGAAAATGATGCCTGTCCAGACCATCAACCCTCCACTGCCGTAATGGTTGAGTTCTTGGACATTACAGGGCAGGTAGTGGGTCTCTGGTTCTCTATGTATAAAAGTACTGCGAAAATCACTGATAAAGCTGAACCGGGACTCGTGAGTGAAGAGAACGGTCACTCATTGATTCCTGCTCCAATCTGTATGATCTCTGCATCATTTTAAGTATACTCATCTGTTCGCAGAATTGAGTTGGACACAATCAACAGGTCTAATTGTAAACAGCTTTCTCTCTTCTGGAAACAGTCACCCTTGATACTCGGTCTATTGTAGCTGCATGCAACTCATGAAAGACATTCGAACCTGTAGCATATCTATTACGCCTCGCTATAATGGGCAAATACTGATCTTCTCTGGGCTTTAAGGATCTTGGGAGAACTTTCGCAGGCTTTCTCTCGACGGATCCGTTATTCTTAAGCTGTTTTCATAAGTTGGACACGATTTGCAGAGAATTCAATTAAACGCCCATTAATTAAGCAGAGAATTCAATTGACAGGCGCTTAATTGAATTTTCTGCAAATCTTGATTTGAGACTGGCCTGCTTCTAGCCCACCGACAAATTGCCACCTCATTCCATCAACTAAACGTTGGCCATTACTCACATTTACCGTCTGAATTTTAATTTAAGTGAATGCTGCAAAAAAAAAAAAAAAATCGGTGAAACGTGCTAGCAAACGAAAAAAGGATTTATGCATGTGTGCTTATAAATCCTGTTTTTCGACTAGTTCCACTCCAATAAACGTACACTCTAACGTATCCGTCGTACAAGATTTGCATCTTTTCTGAAACAATACTTTTACATTTCGTTCAATTCCTTTAATGAAATTCTACAAAATATGCAATTTCTCTATATTTTGAATACCTATATACATTTATATATAGATATGAAGAGAGTAGTGTCATGTTGGAGTTATATATATATATATAGCTTGGTATTTTTATTGAAATCTTTTAGCTGTATTAAATTAACATTTTATTTCATATATTTAAGTAAGTTTTTGATATTTTCATTACAATTTTTGCCTTCATATTATTTGTAACTTGATTTTTGTTTATTCTTTTTAATTTTTTGATCCCTTTTTATTCTGTACTATTTTAGTTTTGTGCTCTAAATATATTTTTAAAATGTTTTTGAGTTTATAATATGCATTTTATATTATCTTTCTTATAAAAAATATTATATAGATTATTTATTTTTGTACAAATTTAATACTGAATATTTTTCATAAATAGTGTTAGATGCATAAAATTTTTAAAATCATGCACTTTGGTGTTAATATTCATAAAAAAATTATTGATTTTATACTTTGACACTAGAACCGGACACATATTATTAGACCTTTCTCTTTTCATGATTTTTTGAATATTATATAATCATTTTAGTGGGTTTATTTACTGTTAAACTTATTAATATTTATATTGATTTTCTTGATTTATGGATTTTAAATAACTTCGGAAATTCGGAGAATAAATAAATTTTAATAAATTTCGATTCTTTTGTAAAAGCATTCAATTAATAAATAGTTTCTGTCGGTTAAAAAAATCATAATATATTATGTATTAGATGGAAAATCAATTTTCTTGCAGAAAATAAAAGTTTTAAAACACCTTTTTCTAATTTTTAGCAACCTATATGAAGAAGTACATGTTTTTGATTGCAGTATGTTTCTTGCTATTTTCTAAATGTACTTGTTTCAATATTCTTTGAAAATGTGTGTGGTCCCAGCCATCAAACAATCTTTAAGGTTGACGTCCTTGAAGAATGTTACTCTGCAAAGTATACGGACATTCCATCTAACGCCATTCTTATTCTACAGCTGATATTCAGGTGTAAAGCACTTCTTACCAATCACAGGTTGCAATAATGGTTTGAGGTTACGAAATCTACTTACCTATGCCCTCAAAAGCTTTGGAACGACCACTCTAACGTATTCATATATGATTCAAAATTATTGATACAGTTAATAGGTTGCAGAAAACAGTCCTAAGTGTTGAAAATTCTGTACTGAAAGAAACAACTTGAAGAAGCTGTAACTAATCGTACAGACACGCTTTCAGAAACCTTCTAAGACTAAGGAGGAATAAAATCTTAAAGATGTGTTTTAATTCCAACACCTAATGACAGCATCGTAGCTAAAAATATTAGTGGTAAAGGAAAAGGAAGATACGCATTAATGAAGTGCAAAAGAAAATTTTAATACTATAATCATATTTATAAATACAAATTTATTTCGTTATATTCCGATTAAATGTATTATGCATATTTGAATTCATTTGCTTATCCACATTGATTCTTTAAAATAGACATATTTTTACACATAAAAATAGGAGTTGTGTTTGGAAATAGTTTGAATTAATCTTATTTTAATACATTTTATTTCAATTGATGAAATGGAATTGAGATATAAACATTTTGAATTAAGAGCATGGTTTAGAAATGAATTAAACTGGTATCTGAATATACAACTACTTGTTAAAAGAATTAATGAGCCGAATGTTTCACTTTTAAAAAACATTCATGGACTCATTTAGAAAGTAATAATATAATTTTTTGCAGATTCATGCATCTCCTAGCTGTAAATAAAAAATCTAACCGACTGACTGAAAGAATGACCTTTTTAACGGAAAAGGCAATATCCGATTTTACTCTATTTCTCTAGAGGAATAAGACTTTTTATTTTAATGGCGCCAGACTTGTCTATGGCCAATGAAATATTTTAAATTGAATTTTTGCCAATTCTCTAGGGTAGTTACATCTTGGTGAAAATTTTTATTTCAAAAGTTTTATTTTATTCAGTGATAAGTGTTATTATCTGTTATCTTGCAGACTTAAACATGAATATGTTTCCTATGTTTTCCTACATATCCATATTATTGTAATTTCTATGTTATGATATAATAAAAATTTATGAATTATTTATATATTTTTTCTTACATCTAACAAATTCATTCTTTTTTAAGACATCATTATCTTAAACATTCAAATAATGTAACTGAATACTTTTATTCCGCTCGAAATTCTAATTATTACTTATTCTCTCAAAATTCTAATTATTATGGGAAAAAAAAACTAATTAATGTATATTTCTTGCAAATAAAATCAAAATAAAAAAAGACAATAAATTTATATACTCAAGCAAATTATCTAATTAATAGTAGAGTTTTTCTGTGAAGATAGCAGACAGTAAATATCAAATATCATCAGTCCATGCAATGACAAAAATAAAATTGAAATGAATTTTCATTTACTTTAAGATAATACGACACGTTGCAGACAAAGACATAAAAAAACATTAACAAAAATGTACTTAAATTCAATAAGGAGTTGCGTTTTTCATATAATTACGTATATTGATTATAATATAACATATTATATAATAAGGGATGAAATGATTCTTAGATAGGAGTAAAAAAACAACGCCAGACACAACAATTACAGAGCTGATAATATTCGCAAATTATTTTCATTATTGAAAATAAGCATTCGAATTTTAAATATTTAAAAATAGTGTGCTATCACAAAAGTGACAAAAGTTATTTTATTAATAATGATAGTACGCTATTTTAATATATAAGCAAAACAAATGTTTTAGTTAAATATAGGATATTAAAAACGATAGCGTATTGTGAATTCGAGCAGGCAAATGAGTGTTTTAGGCAAATAAGTGTTTAATTTAAATATGGATAGTAAAAATGACACCGTATTGTGAATAGGAAACACCCTAAAAATATATTCTGGAAAAGACTTTCGAAACTTAACAGAATATTAAACATTGGTTGTAGACTTAATTAAACTTCAGAATTTTGACACATATAGAAAGATTAATATTTTCTGCAATAATATAAATTTATAACTTGCTTGTGAATGTATTTTTATTTAAAAAAAATGAAACTAGATAATAAGTAATAAATGCAAATTAGATAAGTAATGACTTTCTTGAAATTAGATAAGTAATAAATGCAATGTGTGACAAAGTAGAATGTCAGGAAGATAACTTATTTTTTGCTAATATTTTATGAAAGCACTGTAATGCATAACTTATACATTTTTGTTAAAAAATATGCAATCTATAACAAAGAAAACGACACACCTAGAAGGAGTTGTCCGATGGACACAGAAATTGGTGGATAGAAAGGTTATGCACAAAATAAAAAGTGATTAAAATTTCAGAAAATTTATTGATTTATTTCAGAGTTATATAGTTACGAAATAATGAGCTCAAGAAGGTGTTGACCTTGCCAAATTTGCTCCAATTGTCAGGCTAAGTCTTTGACAATCCCTAGTAGATGCAATTATCTTCCCACCATATCCCAGGCATGCTTGATTGGAGAGGGATCTGGCAGGCCAAGGAACTGCTTGTCAAGCTGTAGGACAGTTCATAGCAACAAGTACCGTATGGGGGTCTGGCATTAGCTTGCTGAAAAATAAGGCCTGGGTACTGAAAAAGGAAAGATAGAAAAAAAGGTCACAGAGTGTCGCTAACGTACCGATGTGCTGTTAGTGTGCCTCTAATGATGACCAAAGGTGTCCTGCTATCAAGGGAAATAGCAACCAGATCATAACTCCTGGTTGAGGGCCTGTGTGGCGTGCAATAGTGAAAGCAGGATTGGAACCCTGCCCTGGACGCCTCCAGACGTGTCTTCGATGATCGTCAGGACATATTTGGAAGCGCGATTCGTCACTAAAAACTATACGTCCCCAGTTAGCATCATTCCAACTTGATAGAACCAAGCACCACTGCAATCTAGCTTGAAAGTGTACAGACGTGACTGGCATGTAGCGTAGCGGTCGGTACGAACGTAGATTCATCAGCCATTTGGAATGGTCGTAGTGGACACTTGAGCACGGGTCGCACGTCTTATGGTTGATAACGATGAATCATGCGTTGTGACAGCTGATCCGACAATCACTCTGTCTTCCTGATTTGCTATGGCCCTAGGTTGACCACCCATTCTTCCCAACATCTTCAAATCACTGCATTGCTTTGACCCATATGACAAGCTATTTTTCGATTTCCCAACCTGCTTCTTTCAATCCAATGATACGACTACTCTCGAACTCTGACAGTTGCTCTTAATGAGCTTGAATTCAGCGGCGAGGCATTTTTTCAGTCGTTGAAAAGTATCCCAAATCTCAATTCAACAGAAAATTTGACCATTAGACTGAGAATTGCTTCTTATATACATCTGCTGAGTGCCCAATTTCGATGCGCTGTAGCTCCCACTAGTCATTCATTGGACACCAGATTTTAACCATTTGCATTTTCGGTCGAAATATCTTTGCATACGAAATTTCATTACAATTGGGAAACTCTTCCTTCGTGCGTGTTTTTTTTTTTTTATTTATTGAGTGTATAAGGCCTAGTAATAATGCATAGAATATGCATTCTAACTAATTTATACCATATTTCACAAATGTTTTTTATATTATCTATTTATCTGTAGAGCTTCTAAAATATATTCTATAGTTAATTAGGTCACTTCCACAATGGTAGTATCTACAATTTCAGGGGCATAGCTAATAATATCCTGTTACAAACAGAAACTAAAATGATAAAAAATTCCTTATTAGTTACAAAAGAGAAATAATTGCAATTCTTAGCTACTACTATATAAGATTCTAATTCATTAAAACTATGACGAAGGGATATAATAGTTTTATTAAGTTTCATAGAAACAATTTAAATGTTCTATATTTTTCAATGACAAAAGCAATATATATAAAAATAGCCAACTTTAAAACCAGAAAATACGAACAAAAAAGCCACTGTAAGATACAGAGAACTTTTTAAAATATAAGAATTGTATTCTAGAAGACGATTTTAAGCGTTTTGAAACGTAAGTTACAAAATACCAAAAAAAAAATTATATAAATTGGTTATTGTGTTTTTGACATCAAAAAATCTCTCTCGATATGAGCAAATCAATTTTATTATTTATTCTTACGTGTTTCTTTTACTTCTTTATTTATGCAAAAGAAAGAAGTATTCTTGAAGAAATATTGTCAAAGTGAATGTCTTACACCCAATGAGATATCATTTTTTCTTTAATATATTTCATCCATATTATAATAAGGCACGGTTCTTAAGCGTAAACTTACTGCAATTGAATTTATCTCTCTTTGTTATAACTTATAAAAACTGACGTACAATGAAGATACTCATAGAATAATTAAGGAACTTAAAATTGAGATATTTCGTGAATCCTGATAATCCTTTCATTTGCTTAAGAACAATGCTTAATTTCTTTGTCATTATTGAAACTTTTATTGGTTTATACTTTCATTTGTTCTATAGTTTGATTTCGTATGAATATGATATATATGAAATAATAAGTGAATTATATAAGCCCATTTACGACACTTTTACCTGTTTTAAAACTCATTTTTATGCAGGAATTTTCGTTATTTTATATACACAAAACTAATTTTCTTCTTTCTTTCTGTAATGCATTATGCTGAAAAGAAATGAAACTTATTATTTGCATGGCTAAGACAAAGTCATTCTATTTTTTTGTCACTAATTGGCAATTTGAAAAAAAAATATTTTTCTTGAATTAGTTACAATTTTACAATAAAAATACTTTTACTGAAATTAAGACTGAATTTTACTGCATTATTATTAATGTTAATATACCTAAAATTATGAGAAAATCTAACCAATGGTACATATTCACAATAAATAAATATATAATACAATTTAAATAATATTTATAATGAATTCTTGTGAAATTATGAGTATTCATAACGTATTGAAATTTGGAGTAGCCAGAGTAAAAAGTACACTAATGATCGGCAGAAGGAAACTTTCTTTCATTCAAAATAATTACCACGTTAAAAATTTAATAGAGAATGTCTTAAAATTTTACATCATAGCAAATTTATCGCAGAGAAGTAAATTACCAGAATTCCGAAATCGATTTAAAAGAAGTAATTTTAAAAGAATTGAATTCTTAAAAAGTATTATTTGGAAGCACAGATATATCAATAAAACTTATGACGTGTTCTTACTTTTGAGAAATTGTACAACGCAAAAGTAATTGTAACGTCATCTTGTTTCCTTTTTTAGTCTATGATACGTTAAATGAAAATCATTAAATATATAAGGGTTGTTAAAGTGTATAACATTAAAAAGGCACTAAGTTTAAAGAAAAAAATTCCCCTTTGCATTGTGATAAGGACTGATATCAATCAAAATCAATTGATTCGAAAGGTTATGTGAAAATGCATGGATGTAAGATCAATCTCTCTGTTCACAATTCTAAAATTAAATAATCCAATTAAATAAATACAGTTTTATTTTAAAACTTTTATATCCTGCTTCAGGAAGAAATTAATGATATGATAATGTGTAATTTTTTCAAAAGGAACTATACAGATGTATTAATTTAATCATACCCATTTTATGATATTTTATGAATAATTTTCGTTTAAGGAGGAACTTCTTCTTTTAACAAATTAATTTATAATTTTTTGTACGGAATGATTTATAGTTAAAATAAATAATTTCATTTGTCGTTCTTTTAATTGCGTAAATGTAGTTTTTTAATTGCTCTGATAAACTAAAATTAATGTTTAAGTACAAAGTCAAAATATAATTTAATTTCAATAACACTCAATAAATGTCTAAACTGCGTAATGTGATAGAATACATTAGATCTTATTGGTTGTCCTAATTACTAGATATAAATGCGTGAGTATTCATTGAATCTCTCATTAAGCATTTTACTATTATGAAGCAAAATGCTAGTCTCTTCAAAATGTTGTAATTCAGTAAATCCGTAAATCAGACCAATCATTTTTTTCAGAAATTTGGCTTGTTACTTTATTAATTATTGACTTTTTTCAGTGTTAGATATGTTCCAAATAAAGTTGAATTACGACAATCGTCTTTCATTATTTAATTATATTGCCAACATTCTTTCAAATCAATAATTTTTCAACGTTGATCGAAGATCTGTAAGAACTATACCAAAAACTTAATTAATCACTAAAAAAAAAAGATCAGGTCGCATTCCCACTCGAATCTTAACTTCTTAATTATAATTAACTAATAAAGATTTAGCTTACCGATTCACTAGTTCTGATTCAAAGACTTTTCAATAACAGTAACTTCATTAATTCTCCCGTTCACTCCCAACGTATCATATGCGATACGCTCGCGTTTGCTCTCCTGTGCCCAGCGTATCGCAATAGATACACTACGAGAATGCTTGCTGCAGACCAACGTATCAACAGATATACGTTTGATGGGAACATTTTATTATTTTTTCTTAATGATGCTATATGGCTTTACAATAACGTGAAATATATATAGATAGGGTATTTGGAGTATTGACTTTAGTGATTAGGGCTTGGATTTCATTTCTGGCTATCAGGAGGGAGGTAATTATTAAAAACACGTTTTGCAGTGCGGCTCTTTAAATGTAATGACATGATTTAAAGAGTGCACTATATTCGATTTGCTTTTTTTCTTTCTTGCTTGCTTCTTAGAGGTTCAAAGCAGAATTTATGGATGTTTATGGAGGTTAGGGCTTTTAGTAAGAGATGCTCTCAGCTGTTCGTTTCATTAGGTCATTTTTTTATTTCTAGCGATAGTCATGACGAAAATATATTATTTATCTGATGAATTATTATTCAATTAATGAATGAATCTGATAGTGATGTTAGCAAAAATAAACCAAATCTATACATAGCCATTAAGGGGGTCACTTCACGCAGCCTTTTCCCTATCTCCATAATGTTAAAAATGACCAATTTTAAGGAACATTTTTAAAAAATTGACTGGTTGTAGAGTTACCAATTTTTTTGTGTTCATTTATTGAATTGTTGTTATTATTTTAATGAGAGCTTTTTTTGAAATTTTGATTAGTTTTTTTTTAAAAAATTATTATGTGTTTTTCACGTGAAAAGTTAAAAAACAAAGAAAATTCGTGTACATTTCAACCTCTAAAATTTTTTTGAAAACTTTTTTTGACAAAAGCTCTCATTAAAATATTTCTTTATGTACTAGTAATACATGCACCAAATTTCAAAGCTATAAGATGAGTAGGTTTTTTAAAAATGTTCCTTTTGTGTTGAAATTTACAGTTTTGAGAAAATGCAATTTAAAGTAAAAACTTACCATTCACTAATAGATATCAATACCAAAGCTTGAATTGCTTAGGTCATCTGCTAGATCATCTTCTTGTCTACATTTTAATAGTCTGTTTTTAATTCTAGCTTTATTGGTTCTTGGTAAAACTGCCTTTTTTGCTTTCTTTATGTAGACATGATCTGCTTCTTGTAATGCTCGACATGTATAAAATCCAGGTTGAACATTTAATAAACTTAAAACTTTCAATTTTGTAATGAATCCTTGATTAAATAGAGATATTGTTTCATACTTTCCAGTTTTTAAAGTTCATAATTCCATATATATTTATTGGGATTATATACCAGATGATGCTATTTAAATTTTGAATTTTGCCATGTAGGTATCTAGAAAGTAGTTCAGGACTTGAAAAATCTCTAACTATTGTTTAATACAATTTATAATAACATCAGGTAAGTTATGTTTGTGTTTGTATTGTTTTCCTTTAATTATGGACCTATTATATGCACACCACTTGTCGTCACCAGTGGGGCAAAGACTGAAATACTGAGTATATCGCAGCTTGTGCAATGACTCTGAGTGACTGAAGATCCAGAGTGCCCCTTCAACTTCCAGTTCTCCACTATTTCCAAAGTAATTTGCGAAAAACTTCTCTCTGTGTGCATTTCCATTCCTCAAATTGCACGAATATCTGGAAAATACTTCGACATCAACAATATTTCCAGTTTCGACACTAACTGTTGTCACGACACCCTTTAGTGAAACAAGCCCTCCTTTTGCCAGGTGCCATCAATAGCCCCAGGTACATTTGGACTTCCATCATTTTTAAATATTTTGTTAGCAGCTATTGCCATAGAAGCTTTTGCGACTTCCTCTATTGCATCATTTAATGTGTGGGATAACTCATAAAAGCGCTTAGTAATGGGAGGTAAATTCATCACTCCACAAAACCATTTCGCAGCAGCAAACCCTTTCCCAATTGATCTCATAGCATATGAAAGTCTCGTATTAACTTCATGCACATTAGTATATCCTTTATTAGTTACACTCTAAGTGACTCTAATATTCAGAACTGGTTGTTCGAAAACACAACTGTCACAACATATAAATAGTTCTGTAGCCAAACCTTGGATTTGACAACCAAGATTAATATGGATACCGTGTTTTTTACATTTTATGCATAACATACATAATTTTAAGCAATAAGAAAACAGAGAAATGTCAATTATTTCCTTCAATTTATCAGAAGAATTTAAAAAAAGCTTCATACTCACCAGCATACTTACTTAACGTTGATACTTACCATACCAGCATACTTACCATATTTATAAACATTTTATTTATATGAAGCTTATATATCTTCAAAAGAACATTTATTTAATAAAAAAACATCTCTCTCAAACTTCTATTTCTTAAATGTTTGAGCATTAAACCGAGACATAATGAAAAATGTAAATGAAAAAAGTTTTCGAAAAGAACAAATTATCTACATTAGGCGAGTCTAAAATACCACGTTGCATTCGATAACAAACGTTGAAATGTAAACAAACTGTTATTACTATTCACTTCAATTCTTTCCTCAACAAGTTGCTGATCGACG
>BMAW01116159.1:69519-90449 GCA_019974015.1 Nephila pilipes | reverse complement strand
TTATAGTCTTTTTCTCTTCTCGTCTCTGCTCATCTCTATTTTCTGATATCTCTCAATTTTATTTTTTTTGTTTTTTGTTTTATTTTTTTACTAGTGTGTGTGTGTGTGTGTGTGTGTGCGTGTGTATTTGTGTGCGTGTTAGAGATTACACGGATTTATTTCAAATAAGCAAACTTAGAATTCTGTACTTTTTACGTATAGTTTTATACTAGTATTCTAGTTTGTATTCTTGTGTCCAATACACCTTAAATATTTAATAGTTTTATTTGTTCTTGGATTTTACTCGTTTTAATTTTGAAGTTACTAAATTGGATAGTTTGTAACCATGAAACAGTTTTTAACCACGCATTTTAGTTAGAGGTTTGAAAATGGAACTTGATTTATTTTATATATTTTCTTTGAATTTTTATTTGCCTTGTACTTTCAGAATTTTCAAAAAAAAATGATGTTCTGTGAGTGACTTGTCATTGTGTACTTTAAATCCATAGGTGAATTATAATTCTCGATGCATTCCAGTTTATATCATTTAATAAGTTTTTTTTTTAAACATTTAAATTTTTGCTTATACACTCATTCATTTCTGAAAATTTTACTATACATTCTTTCGTAAAGTGTGTGGAGAATTATCTCTTCAAAGAGAAACTTGGTATTTACGCTGAACATTTCGGACGAACATTTTCATGTGCAGATCGAATGAAAAGAGAATCTTAAAAACAGTTATCACACTTCAAACAAAATAAAATATAAAATTATGTAATTTAAATTAACATTAGATGCAAAAAGATAAGTATTTAGTTTAAACATGTTATATATTCATTAAAAAGACAGTGAAAAAATGACAAATAAAGTTATTTTTACACATTTTATAGAATAGTATCCGAATCCTTTTAATACGATTAAAATAATCTTAACCTGAAACATTATACTAGGATGTAACTTTCTCGAAAAACTTCCAATTTGCGTAATTAGACTTTTATAATTCGGTGAAATGTTCTATGTAGCAATAGTTCAAGCTTTCGAAACTAAATAAAAGGTTTTCTTTCAGAACACTGTATGAAAATAAAAATATTTCTACTGTAATTTTCAGCGCTTAATTCGTCTAGACGTTAATAGATATTTTGCGAAATATTTCTGAACTTTCAGTTTTTTCTGTATTACATTTCTAAATATAATTATTAAGTAATCTCAATTAATTTAAAAATATATAGCTTTTCACTTTCGTACTAACAGTCCTAATTAATGTTTGGATGAAATCTAATTAAAAAGCGTTACTTTTAAACACAAATGATGTCAAAAGTTAATTTCAAATCTCGGTACTTCTTATAACTGGCATTGGAAATTTGTAACAGTTCATTTTGCATTACAAAAAAAAATTATTTTTCTTGTAGAGACAGAGATATTTAGGCGTGTTTATTATAAACACGTTTGCTTAAACAAAAGTTTGGAAAGTAAGAACTAGTAATTGGAACAATGGGATAATGTGATATTCAGTAACGAATCTCGATTCAATATAAACACTGATTCTTATGAACCAACTATAGTCTAGAAAATGCAACTAGTTATAGCAGCAAGAACAATCATGGGAAGCATTATGTTCAGCGGTCTAATACACCTCCCTATCTTTGAGACTTAAAAGAAGTTTTGAACATGTTTGTTTTTTCCGAGGCCTTGATTTAATATTTAGGGAGGATAATGTCACTGTGCAAAATAATGATCATCGACTTTCTTGACACGGAAGATAGCCAACGCATTTTATAATAACTATGATCTCAATCATTTCGAGCATGTATGAGATATGCGCCGGTGGTAATTTGTCGGTCTTCCGCATCTACAACTCTCTATTCTAATACTGAAAAGAACTCTTCATGTTGTTTGGAACTCTTGGAATCCGCAACTCATTTACGATGTAAGAACCAGTAAAGGAAATCGTTGTGCAGCGTGGCTGCCAGTCAGAGAAAAACACACACATTTTTAAAATTCTTCATCCCTTTTATTCGTTTGCTTTTTACTGAATTGTGAACTGCTCTTTTTCCCAATGTTCTTACAAATGATGCTTTTATCCTTTTTTGAATAATAAAAGTGCTATATTACCATTCGTATTGTTTTCTTATTTTATAACCATTTCACAATCGTTTATCATGTTTTCAGTTAATCCAACACTTAGATTTCATTCATTATTCACATATTTACCAATTATACTTAATCTCTACACATCATTGTGTGTGTATATATGTATGTGTACATATGTTAACCAAAATAATTTTACACACACATACACACGTGACCTGTATACATATATAGAAGTGTGTGTGTGTACTTGAGAGTATGTGTAAGATTCTTATGTTTACCACATGTTATGTCCATTGTTTTGTGAATTTTTGAGATACAAATAGGCTTTAGTCATTGGCAAACAACAAACTATCATCGTAGGTCTCCAATCTTATGACATATGATGGAAGATTTGATTAAACAAAATGCACAACAATACACGGAATCTTTGTAGAAGTTTGGTTCAACTGCTGAGTTAAAGAGATTAACTATTGAAGTGAGAAACTTAGAAATTTCCTAAAAAAACAAAATATATAGAAAAGTTTATATTAAAATTGGTTAAATATAATACTAATGAAAGTGCTCGAAAAAAAATTCCGTGCTTAAGAAACAGAGAAGGAAAAGATTGTAATACCATACGTTAATCAGTTTATCAACATATGTATACTTCTTTAGACCCTCTTTTAAATATATACATGTCTTTTGTTTTCTTTTGCATGAAAACCGTGTTTGTGTTCATTATATGTATATTAGTATTAGTAGAAGAAGTTTTTTCATTCTTTTTTTTTCGGGGAGGGGACAAGAATTAATCCCATATTAATTAACCTAAATAGAAGAGATTAAGTTGAAATACGGGAAGTTTGATTCATGAGCTCGTTTTAGTAACAATTTAAGCTCTCGTATCAATGTGTGAAAAAATTAAAATTAAATTGCAACAATCAATATAACTTTCGATTTATTTACTTGATAAATTTGGTGTAAGAGAATCAAACTAAATAATTATGAGCAAAAAAAGAGTAAATAAAACAAAACTGACTAAAAGAATTAATTAAAATTTTCTTAACTTCATTGAATATGAGATCAAAATAATATTTCTACAGAATTATTTGAATCTAATTTTTCATTTAATTTTCATTAGTTTATTTAATTCTTATTTTTAAACAACTTTTTCCATGTTTATTTATATATTCTTTTTCTATTATTTTCACCATTTTTATTTAATTCTTTTTTCATACAACTATTAACACTTTTATATAAATTTCATCATCATTTTTTTTCCTTCACTTTTCTCTATTATTTATTCAAAAGCTATAATTTTCAAATTTACATAATAGTTGCTAGTAAAATATATTGACTGCTCGGCCATCTACAGGGCGCTTATAATTAAAATGACCGTTCTACTTGTTAAATCTTGATACAACTTGGTATATGCGTGATATAGACCATGCTTAAGTGATTCCTGTAATAAAAATAGTTCAAAATGTGATCACCTTGGAGAATTATCTCCCTAAAGCAGGACAAAAAACTTGTCAGAATCATTAGAACTTATTCAATTACAAAATTTGTTAAAAGTGTGCACTATTCACATGAATTACATGTTGAAAGCACATTACAACTTTTTAAAAGCGTGTTTAATGGCAGCACAAAGAAACTCTCGAGGCATTCCAGCAACATATCTTTATATATATATATATATATATATATAATGCTGGATTTCCACACAGATAATGACCTGATTCCTCCTCCATAAACAAGATCTTTTAGGAGTCCCCACTACCAGCTATCACAGGGATTTAATGTTGGGTGAACGAGGAGGCCAGGCATCCGGAAAAGCGCTGGGTATTACACGATTCTCGCAAAGCTAGATCAAAGCAGTTCTTTGACTAGGCGCTTAGTGTGGAAATTGCTCCATCTTGCATAAAGACAGTTGTCTACAAACATTGTCTTTCTACAATGCAGGAAAGATATGCTATGTAAGGAGTTAACTGTACCGTGCACTCGTGAGAAAGTACATTTTAGGATCATGTGGAGTGAGAGTTTCAAAGAAAAATGACCCGAGAAAAAATTCAACAGTAACTCCGGTCAATGCAGTCACGTAATAAGAATGTAGTGGTTATTGTTTCATGATATTAGGTGGTGAAAAGTCTCATTAGCGGCAATTTTGATTATTCACATATAAACCTAAAGAAAAGTGCCGCTCATATGACCGTAGAATATCTCAAGGCCACTCGTCATTAATATCCATTCTTGCCGAAAATCGGCAAACAAAATTACAGCTTGTTTAGTAGACTTGAGGTTGCAGCATTTCCACTACATGGATCTTATACGGATACCATTTTAAAATTGATCTCAGAATGTTTCGCATTATTGATCACGAAATTACCACCTCTCGTGTCACTTCCTGAAGAAGAGCTGGAATTGGAAGCTCTTTTAACCACTTCTTTGACAGTTTCATTCGCAGCTGGTTTCTGCCCTCTTCCTGACAATACACCCAAGTCTTCAGTCTTTTCAAATTTCATAATCATCATCTAACTACAAGCCATTCTTAGACACAAGGGGCCTTTTGGTAATCTTTTTCTGTAGTACAGCTAAGCTATTGGTACCATTCTGATAAAACAATTTTACCAGCAAAGTGCGATTTTCTTCTGTAAGAGAATGATTAACGAAGACAAAGGCACGCAGAATGTGTTCCTGACTCGAATTTCGAGTCGTTTTATATGTTTGACTAATATTTTGAAGGAATTTTGAAAAGCCCTATCTAGGAGTCAAATTACGAAATATTTTTATTGAAGAATTCATTTCCCCATGGTCAACATAACGTTTTTACCGAGTTTCACCAAATTCCAATAGGCACAAGGAGATCTACAGGAGTCTAAATTTGGTCACTTTAATTTTATAACTGGTCTGTTCATAAAATCTACACGATGGTTGGTAATAAATTCTATTCTTTTTATAAAATTTTGTAAATAATAGAAGTTTTAAATCAAAGAAATTTTTTTTTTTCAGTGAATGGACATATCAAAAACTTTTTTTAAAATCTTAATCCATTTTCAATTTTGTTTGATAAAGATAAATTGAAAAGCAATGAATCTTTTACAAATAAATTTCTTACGTTTTCCAAAAAATGTTCCTATCTAGATAATAATTTATTTTATTTGGATATAGATTATAAGAAAAATTGAGGTGCAAAAAATGAGTTTTTTCCTCAGCTTTTGAAATAGGGATAGTATATATTTCCTTTCTTTTTATTTTAAGATTATTTATCTTGTTTGTACATTTTTGTAAAAAAGCTAACACTTTTCTCGGACAAGTAATATTTTTAAGAATAAAGTTCTTTCTTTTAATAAAAACTATTTCATCCGTACGAAATTCTAGTGTATTTTTGTTATAACTGCAACTTAATTTAATTTTTAATATCATATTATTAATTTTTATTTAATACTTATATACAAATGATAAAAAAGGAAAGAAAGCATGAGTGTATTCCTCTTACGTTAATTCAACATTTGATCTAAAATACAAATCAAATTGTATTAAAAAAATTAACCTTTTTTCCGTATTCAACACCCCAGCAACTTATTTTCAGTATGTGAACACAAAGAAATAGTTTTAAGAAAATTCTGAAATCCTAATAATCAAAATAAAAATAACACACTTTCTTTAAATTTCTTACCTTGACATTGGTTCAGTTCCATTAAACAAAATACGTATATTTTATAGAAACAGAATATTAAAAATGTGATTTAAACAATTAATATTGAAATAAATTAAATAATGATATAATGTAGTTCATATCTCTAATTGTCGGGAAAAAAAGAAATAGAGAATTCACCGCATACGTATTTTAATATTTAATCTTAAAAATACAAATTTGGTTTCTTTTAGAATGGGAATATTTAATTATACTTTAACATCACTAATGATATATTTTCATAATATATTTTCATACATTATTTTAAATACTGTTATACAATATTCATTCAATTGTCAGTGCTACCATTATTATACTTTCTTTTTTTTCGTTTCGATGCTTTTATATTAAAAGGTAAGGTTCATCACTCGTTGGTTAATTTTTCATAGGATGTTTATCCCTTCAATGGTTATGAATGAGCTTAAATCGTCATTCGAAAAGCTCTTCATACTGGGCACTGACGAGTTCAGTTCGTCCGAAGTTTTTCGACCCAAACGGTTGCAGAAATATTTCCCCAATGGACACAAACGAGATGAGTTCGTCCGCATATATTATCCTGTGTTATTAAAGTTACAAACAATATTTACTGGCAAAATGTAGTTAATTTTATAGCTGTATAGATGATGGTACGGGTAAAGTAACTTTTTTTATGTAATAAGGAAAATGTTTGCTAACCAGTTGTTAATTTAGTTACTTTTCTTGTGCAATTTGGCGAGAGTTTGTTACTGAAGAGTTTGTTACAGAGCAAACACTCAACGATTGATCGTGCGATTTCATGTTTTTAAATATATCTCACACAGAAAATATTTGTGGTAAATCTAACAATTAAATGTCTTATGAAGATTAAACTTACGTGTATTTACTTAGATATTTTCATTTAATACTTTATAAACTAATATTTATAATATTTAACATTAACTTAATTGCTTAAAAAGTACGAGTTACAATTGATGTAAATATTACAATAATGTACCGTAACATTACAATAATATTAGAAGTAATTAGAGATATTTCGGATTAAAGGACGATTTTGTTTTTAACTGGTTTTTGCCTAAACTTAATTAGAAATTTAAATCTTGTGATAAAATAAAAAATGAGAAATGGCACGGGAAATAGAATGCCGTTAAAATATGTATGAATTTGATAATTATTTATTTTCTTTTCAAGAAACTATATAGGACTTAACGAAATATAAAAGCTAATAAAAAGAACAAATATTTTTAATTACATTGCCAGTGAGATTTTAAAATTCCTATTTAAGTCCCTCTAAATTGGGATGGTTCCTATAGTAATAGTTCCCAATAAAATAAATTTTCTCTCCTTCGGATTGAGAATCATTGACGAAAATATAAAATTAAAGCTTACGCTAACTTTAAATTTAGGTTAAGGGAAATTACAGGTTATGCAATTATGAAAACTAGCAGTGTATCAGAGGGAAAAAAATTAAGAACAAAGATGAGTCAAGCATTTATATAAACATATAAATTTGAGTTCATAAACGTGTCTCCTAAAGAGGATACGTATTGAAAAAAATAGAAGAATATATATATATATATGGTGTTTCGAAACACATAGGCAAGACATTAAGGGTTTAAGGGATGATGGAAAACATATAAACAAGCAATTTTTACCACGTAATGCACAGGTTCAGCACAAGCACCTAGATGGTGCTGTAATGGAAGGCATAAAGTACGAGTTTTTTCCATCATTTTTACCGCGGGTGTAACTAAATATGACCTTTTTCTGATTTATTTAAACTCGAATTTCTGTTAATATTTAGCTCAAGAAATAATATTTTTTTCCACTACACAAACATGCATTTATAAATACTTATTTTTATTAATTGATTCAATTCGAATTAAGGTTCTTTTGAGATATATTAGGATAACCTGCCTAAGAAATCTGATTTTTTCTCGTTTATTGTTTAAGGTCTGTTGATGAGAATCCCATTTTATTTGTGAGTGTGTTTGTGTGTGTGTGTGAGAGAGAGAGAGAGAGAGAGAGAGAGTGAGGAAGATAGAAACATTTTATTTCCTGAACTTTTAGAGGATACTATGTAAATACTGAAATGTGAAGTGAATGTGGGATTTTATAAGTAAAATATTGAGAAGAAAAAAAATTTTGGAATGTATTTATGTATTGCTTTCAAGTTGAAAAATATTTCAATTTATACTTAACTATTTTAACAGATAAGTAATGGAGTCAGTTGAAAATTAAAAATTTATGTTTCATGGTTTAACTAGTTATCTTATAGAATTATGATTTAACGCTTGTAATAATGAAATAATTATTTATTTCATATAAATAACTACAATTTAGATAAAGTGCTCACCTAAACGGAGATAACAAATTGTTGTGTGTGTTTTAATGAACAGAAATCCCACAGGAAAACAAAAAAAATTTAAATATGGCTTTTAAAGTCAGTTAAGTTAATGAAAATAATGTCATACATCAATCTCCTTTTGAATTCATTGACAGGTTTCCATTTCCCATCTCATTACCTGGAAATGACAAAAAGACGCCTTAGGAATACTGTCATGGGATGTTTCTTTCCCTTCCTTTGTTGGGAACTAATTCATATCTGATCCTAGATCAGCGTCAGTGAACAAAAACTAATTGCAATCGGAGAAATATACCGCTAAAGAAAATTACTCTGGTGATTACGACTAAAATACTTGTATCGGCCAAGAATTTACTAAGTGTTAATGTAATAAGAACATTTATGTTTTAAGAGTACTAATGTATTCAGTTATATGAATACTGTTGAAAATATTTCATTGTGTCTCTATAAGTTATTACGGAATAAAATTTCGTTACTATTAAATAAATAATGCTTTTTTTTTCTATACCCAATTAATATTATAAACTAACTTATGAGAAATTAATATTTCTAAATATAATTCGATATTATTATAATTAGTAATTTGTTACGAATCATTTAACTGGATAAATACATTAATCCATGAGTTACATATATGTTCCATAAATAATAATTTAATTACATATTTTATGGTAATACTGAAATAATTAATGATACAAAACTAATAAAACAAAACTTGAAATTAATAAAAGATTCTATCCTAAAAAGTAAAGTTTAAATAAAAAAAAAAAATCGGCATAATTCCAAAAGAAAACAAAAATAAAGCTTAAAGATTAATTATTTAGTTTTAAAATATAAAGTTGCTTCTTTACTTTTTGAGAAAAATTGTAAATACCTTAAGCGAAAGTTAGGAAGTTTGTTTACTTTTAAAAAAATAAAGTGATTACACTAACATATTGAAAACAATGTGAAAGACATTTAAAAACAGCAACAAAGTGTTATCGCCTCTTTAATCGCTGTTATTCATTCTAAAAAAAGGATGCAACAGAAACATTTTCTCGCTTAAGGGTAATCGTTACCTGTCACAAACACTTTATTTCTTTCTGATTTACGTTGCCCTCTAGACGCTAGCACGATCTGGAATATACGTCTTACAGAAGGAAAAAGAAAAATTTCTTTTTAAGTGGATAAGAGAATTTTGAGCATTTCTAAAGTGAGCTTAGTGTATAATCTGTATGAATCCATGTATAAATCTATTTATATTTAAAAAAGGCTTTTTCATCTTTTCGAGATTGTTGCTTTAAATGCAAAAATTTTGCTTTTAAAATTTCATAAACTTAATGAAAACTACACGATAAATCGCTTATTTCTTCACTTCAAGAGTCTATTTATTATTAGTTTCAGATAGTGAACTTTTCCTCCAATAATTTGTATCTGTTTGTAATAAATTTCTATACCTTTAACAAAAAAAAATTAAAAAGTAAATAGAGAAGAGGGGGAAATGTAAAATAATAATTTTATTCCTTTAGGGGAAAGGAAAATGTTACAAAAAATTACGACCCTCATTAGAAATGAATACATATATATATATATATATATACACAATCAAACATTCGAAATTGGGCAATTGACTGAATGATCCTAGATTTTAGTAATAACATTTTTTAGTGATAACATTTTGACAATGATTAAAAATTGTTTCGAAAAGGATTTATCGTGTTGTGTGCTTCAAGGCTTTTTTTTTTCTCATATTTTTATGATTTTGAAAATCGTTTTATAATTTCGCATATAGAATTTATTAGGTTTTTACAAGCGAATATATCTTTATTCAAATTTAAATTCTCCTTAAAATATGAATTTCCAAATTCATGTTCATTTTTTGTACGCCCTGTTTAAAGGTTTCATACATCTGGTAAATTGTATAGGCAAAATATTGATATTTTGGTTTAACTTTTAATAACTGTTTTTGTTTTTGTTAATTTTGGGCTTGGCTTTTTATATGTTATTTAGAATGCTTTGTGTGTTTTTCTTATTTAATTTAATTTTTAGGTTTTTAGTTTTAGATTCTCTTAAAATTGTAATTTTTTTTGTTTCATAACAATTTTTATTAGCATGTTTTGTTAATCGGAATAGTTTAGGCAATAATGTAAACCCATCGCTTAACAATCTAAAATCTGATACAATTTTAAACACAGGTATTATATACTATTTTTTTTTTTCATCAAGATTTTTTGTTTTCTTGTTTTTTTTCTCCAAATTATATAATTTTTGATATTTCTGGTTTTTGTTCATTTTTAAGTAGCTTTCTTTTTAGTTTTATTTTCCAGTGAAATTGTTTATTGTATTATCTTTCACTTTTTCATTTGCTGTATTTATCTTACTGCCTTTCATTTGAGGTTTAGTTTCATAAGATTTTAATTTTTTATGTTTGTAGAGATTTCTTTTTCTTTTTTTTTTATAATTTTAACTATAAGCTAACTTCTTTGTTTATTTGTAAATTTAAATAAAAACGTGTCTTATTAAATTAAATATAAGTTCGAAATTTTATATATATATATATATATATATATATATATATATAAGGTTATTATTATACATGTATATATATGATTAAAATGTTTAAGAAATTAATTAGTAAAATAAATAAAGATTCTTCCAAATTTCATTGTTGTTTATTCATTTTAGCTGAGAAGGAGAGAGAGAGACAACACAACATCCATATGGCTTTTGCCACAGCTCCGCCTTTTAATTTGCAATAGAACAGAGCAATAGAGAGAGAATTTTTCCTTACCATTGTTTTTATAGAAATTATTTCACCCTTTCACTTTATAAATCACACTGTATAACATGTAGAGATTCTTAGGGAATTAAATTGCTACCAATAGCCTAGTAGGGAGTATTCCTTCCGTTTTTCAGTCCTAAAAACAGCTTGATCTACTGATTTCACATATATTAAAGGTGTATTATACATAATAACATATATTAATGGATAACTTTGAATTGTATCAGAAAATAAGGATGAACTCTTTACTTTTGATTAATAGAATGGAAAAAAAAATAGGAAATTAAATTATTTTTCAGTGAAATTTTTACAAATTAAATTTGAATCATTAAATATATGCACGCACGCGCTTTTGTGTGTAACACAAGTAAGGCCAATAATTTAACCTAAATCTTAATTCACATAATGTTCAACTATTACTAATTTCTCTCAAAGATCACCAACTTAAAATTCAAATTCTTTTTCATTCCAAACTATGTAAACTGTATTTAAATAAAGAATTAAAATCTAATATAAAAAGTATTGAATTAAGAAGAATTTGAATTAATATATAGCCCCTAATTAATTCAATCTGGTGTCGTTTGTCATTTCGAGTTAAATAACCGTATTTGCACTCCCTTATGTTATCATGCACTAATAAAGTGTATTAACATCTGAAAATCTAAATGTCCTGAACTAATAATCAGTAATTAAAACTAACAGGATAAAAGTGCCTATAAGTGTATTAAATTTTAAACTTTGTCCAGAAAAAAAAATATTTGTGACAACTCAAAAGACACCCCATTGACACAATTTCTTGTAGAACAATTTAATGACATGTAAACAACAATATCTGTCTTACAACTTATTGTAGAATTGCCGTAGGAGGAAACAGTGTTCTGCTGATTAGTCAATAGTAAAAATTTCGATGTAAAAACTGACACAGTAGCTGGACCTGCAACTTCACCAAAAGAAAGCTGAAATCAACTCCTAATAATGCTAAAATATCTGAAATATGAATACGATTTCTTATCACTGAAAGAGCTTGGCGGATTATCTTTCCAGTCAGTCAACAAATTCATTAGATACCACCACAATGAAGAAATTAGCAAGCTGTCTCTTTTCATCAAAACGTACCTAAAAAACGCCTCGGCATCAGGAACCTTAGAGCAGACTAAAGCAAAGGAAGCCTCCTGAAATTTCAAAATGATTGTGGCCATGAATGAAAAAAAACGCTATGCCAGAACCTCTACTTATAGGTCCAAAAAATGTGTCAAAACTGCTGTCCGCTAAGAAAATAACATAACGGAAGTTGCTATAAAGGACCAGTGTATCAAGAAATGATTTATTTTCCTCAAATTCATTTGTAAATTATATGTCATCCAGCCATGTTCCATCATTTCCCTTAGATGAAACACTTAAAAGTTTTACCTAGCATCCCTACATGATCGCAAGGTCTTGGTACTTAATATTACCTTATTTACAATTCTTTGCATCTTCTATCATCTCATAACTAATGAAATTAATTATTACATCTATACTGTAATAGACTGGAGCTGAATCATGGATTGCTTTCTGAATTGGAAATTCTTTTTAAATTTTTTCGTCTTAATTTCTGCAGAACGGTTTAAATGTAGTAAGTAAATGATATATGATTTTTTTATATTTCATAAAGAATGTTTAATGATTTTTACGAATTAAGAATTTTGATTCGTAACATTTTGTTTCTTAGATTAGTTAATTTAGCTTATGAGAAGAATTTTAAATTAAGAATTGCATAATGTTACTGATATATTACAACTGTTGAAATGTGCATGACATGTAAATGCAATTGTAAATGCAATAATTGAGCCTTTCAACTAATTAAATTTCGATTCCATTGTATGATTCTTGTAATTGCAGTGAAATAGTTTAAATCATTATCTTAAATAAGTTAAACTAATTTGTGATTTTTATAATAGCTGTTAGATAATAATAGATGGGTTTAGCATTGGTAAGAAATCTCTAAGAAAGAAAGGAGAAGGAAATTTTTCCAATTCATATTTAAATTGAAAGATGAGATTTTCCTAATTACTGGATGACCTCAATTTATTTTTACACATGATATTGATTTTTGTTACAGAGAGCCTCAAACAAAAAAAATGGTAAATTTCTCCCTGTACTGGGCTTTCTATTTTGTGTTAATTGTTCCATTTATCAAAGTTAATTTAACTTTGTTTTTATTTCCTTTTGAAGCTGGGTGTTGGATATGATTGCTATATATTCGTATGTCCAGATTCCTTTTTCCCTAAATTTTTCATTCCGAAATTTAAATGAATCTTTCAATTTGAAGTCTATTTTTGGAAACTTTTTATTGGATAAGAGAAAATTCAATCATTTTGAATTTTGTTGATTTCTTGAATCATTAAAGTGACAAAACGTGTTTCGTTTTTATTTTATACCTCTTATCGTTTTTATATTAACATCTTTGAATAACTCTAATTTAAGCACACAGACCCTTTAGACATATGTCCTAAAAGAGTTAAATATGGTGCAATTTATTCTAATGAATTTTGCATTTATTATAAAATGAGAACCACTTTTCTATGAGACAGAAACAAAATTGAGACTGTTATATTGATGTTAGGAACCTTTTTCTGTGATACTTTCAAACAAATGTGAACATTTAGGTTTTATACTATGTTTTAATTCTGTTCGAATATTAAGTGCTATTAATGATGTCAGAGAAATTTCCAAAAATGTGTGAGGATAGTGGATATATAATACTATATATAGTCCATTTCGGAGTCTATGTAATACTATATATAGACTCCGAAAAGAATGGATAAACCATAATTATTTTATGTTATTTCATAATGTTATGTAATTTAATATTGTACAAATAGTTACACTTTTTACTACTACAAATCATTATGTTATATTATAGTTCATAATTTTATAACTTTATATTATATTCAATGCAATGTTGTAATTTTTATGTAACAGTATTATAACTTTTCTATGAATGACGCTACAGTAAATTAATTAGATACATATTTATGCCATAGTGGGGTTATTATATACACATAATTTTTCATTAGTAGTTCTATAATATCATGTAATTTAATGTCAGTTTTTAATTGCTTAATTTTGATAATATGATAACATTTTCAAATAGGTGACTCATATACTAGTAATAATATTAATATAAAGTTCTGAAAGCACTTGAAGAAATGTGTAGCTCTTCTCTTGGAAGAATTTAATTATAATACTATTGTTTACTGTTGTAGCATTATTATCAATTAAACTTTTTGAAGTATTATTATTTTGCTTAGTATTATTTTGATTAATTTGATCTTATTAATTATGATGTGATATTTGACTGTGTGTGATGATATTTTTTGTAAGAGTACAAATTTTAAGCCGGTGACTCTCTCTTGAATTTAAATGGCAAATCTAGGATAATTTATTTTTTATAATCAAAATTCTACTTTCCCTTTAAACTTTGTTTTTTCTGATTTACATATTCACTTATGATGTTCAAAAATTATTATTTTCCCGCAAAGTTAACCTAGTCATAAGATTCCAAACAAATTTATTTTCCTTTTATCGTAATAACTCGAATTATTTCACGTGTTTTATCAAACCAAAACTTGAAGTAAGGAATGATGAATTAGAAAGAATTGGAACAACTATACAACTCAGCCAAAAATTAATTCAATTTGGTATTGGTTAGCACTGCGAGTGGACCTACAATTTTTACGCTCCTTGATCTGAATATAAATTATAAAGAATGTTAACATCTAAAAATCTACATGTTTCTTCTGAATCGTCTCATATATATGTACGAGATTGAAGAAAATGTAAATCTATATATAATTCTAAAACATATATGAGAGTACTTTATATAAGATATTGAAAATGCAACATATACAAAAATTTGCTACTGTATTTCAAATGAACTTTTTCAAAGTTTGATAAGACTTATAATAAAATGATTATTGATGCTTTTGAATAAAAGTTTATTTCATGGAATTTATATGTATTAAAGTTAGAATACAGATAAAGGTTTTACTTTTCTTTTCAACAGTATACACACTAAAGATGTAGTGCAAAGTCATCTCCACCTTTCAATATAAATAGTATTATTTTTCAAAGATATATTGAAAATATGTAATGCGAGTGATATGAATTTTTAAGACATTTATATATATATATATATATATATATATATATATATATATGTATGTATGTATATACGTGTGTGTGTGAGAGAGAGAGAGTGTTAATTTGTCTGTGAATATGATTTTTAGAAATATACATATTTTTTACAACAGTTTCTTTATTTTTTCATCTGCTAAATTTTCAAAAATTTATGTTTAATCTTTTAGCTCCTACTAATACTTCAAGTAGCCATAGTAGCTTAGTGGTCATGCGTGGCAGGTAGTTTTTCTAAAGTGGTGGACTTTTATTTATAATTAAATATATATTCAAAAAAATTAAATTAGAATTATCAGTCAAGTTTAATTCAACTGACACTATAAACAAAAGTACTTTTCCGAACATATATGAAACGAGACAACGTGAAATGTATTCAGAAAATTAAGATTTAAATTTATGTAAAGATATTTTACTCAATTAAAAAAATAATGTAAAATAAAAAATGTAATGATACTCCATTGAAATTGAAATTTCTTAAATCAAAATGTCTGTAGACCATTCGTTTTGATTTATTTCGTTCTCTCTTTTTCTTTTGAAGGAGGCTGAATATTCAGTAGGAAGATATGAAATATAAATTCTCACTTTCTAGATCTTGAAGTGCTAGTTTCAGGGGTTAGTGAAGGTTTATCCATTTGGACGTGTCACTACACCTAATATTCCTGATATCTACAGGAATGCTCATATTACCTATGACATTAAACGAAATAATAGAAAATTACAGACACTGCGAAATGGCACAATCTCTCCGAATACCTTCATTGAAAATTGTTTTACTTACTTTGTATGTAAAGACGATCAGGAGCTTTGTATAATGTTTAATGGACATCCTTGTAAAAATTGTTTTTCAATTATTTGAAAAAACATACGGAAATATAAAGAAAGCATTATCTGTTAATGAGAACTTGAAAAATATTTTTAGGTATAGACGAGTAGACACATTTAATTAGATAGCAATAACTTTTAGTCCGAAGAATGTTACATCTGTTATTTTCTTAATGCTGGGGACATACCGATATGTCTGTCTATTGTTTTTCGATCCATTTTTACTCATTTGAAGAAAAAATTGCAATTTTTTTTACTCTTCCATTTTAATTTTAGAGCTCGAGTAATTAGGAAATAATCTTATTTTTTTCAATTAATCTCTCGCGTTGTTCATTCGTCTTGATTTTTCAAAATAATATATGAACCACAGTTAGATTTTCTTTTCTACCTCAACATTCTGAAGTGATAATTCCTTTTAATTAGACGCTTAACAATTGCTTTTTGATACATACTTGATTCTCATAATTTAAGCAATTTAAATTATTTCTGTCGGAAGTTGCTCAATGTAATTTCTTTTTCTGAGTCTCAGAAGAATTTCTTCTTCCCAACTTACCTTTTTTAATAATTTTTCTGATTCTTTTCTACATTTATTTTAGTTATTTTTCTTTCCTAATGTGATTCTGAGCCTTCGCTTTGAGGTTTGGAAATTATCCAACAGGACAATCTCTTTTACAGTTGTGATGTTTTTCTTCTTTTTCAATGTTACACATTTTATTTCCTACTTTTAAGCAATAATATTGCTGCCTTCTTTTTCTCATATTTCATGTTGTAATTTTTTCCCACTTGAAAACAAATATAAAATATTTTAATGTTTAAAATGGGCTGTCTACTCTTTTGCTGACAAAAGTGCTGAAAGTACTTTATAAGCTTTTGTGGTTTAAAAAGTGCTCCTTATTGTATAACAACTTTATACTCCTGACATAACATAAATTATGCATGTAGACTGAATATAAAGTTGACATGGGGACATAGATAATAATCAATTATCTATGTCCCTATAGTTCTTGTGAACTTCTAACAATCTTTTTTTAAATTTAAAAATAATTTTTTTTGAATAAAATCAGTGCAAGAAAGATAAATACTTTGTCGAACTTTGATATATATATTAAAAATAATATACAATGGACAGTTTATATCATGCGACTCATTTTAATTTTAAGGTTTATTATTATTTATGGGATTTTATTATTTTTTTTCAAAATAAATATACTCCTGATTTTTAATCATTTACAATGCTGAGTTATATTTACGGCAAACAATAATCATCTTATTTCTCTCACTTTTTGCTGTATAGTAAAGTTTAGCACTTGAAGTAAATTGAAAGTGCATGATAAGAGTTTCCAATAGGCTAAAATTTATAACTTAGCTATTTACTTATTAAAATCAATTGCCATGATTAATAGCAATTTCTATTATTAAAATTTATATTTTCTTGTGTTTTCTTTCATGTTTCGCCTACCATTTTTATATCATTTATTAAAATTTAAATGAGATTAGTAACTTGAAATATTTGCTTGGGAGAAATAACAGAAAGAAAGGAAATATCAAAACAACCCCAATTTGGCTCTATCATCAGTACGCAAGCAAATAAAGGTGCAATATTATTTTATCTAATGGAATAATGTAAATAACTTAGAAAAGTTATGAATATATTTGTTAGAAAAAAATTGTAATTCAGGTTATAATATTTTTATAAAGATTAAAGAATAAAAGAATCATATAAAGTTATCTTCAATATTCTTATAATCGCAATTATTTAAAATATCAATTGCTAAATTCTTACGAATGTATATTTTTAAATTATTTTTTAAAAATAAACTATGTAAAATGTTTTCACTATAAATTAAATCTAATTTACAAGAACATACTGGCGAAAATATTCAACAGTTCTTTCTTTATTTCACTATGAAATATAAAAAGTATTTTCTATACTTCACAAATTTTAATAAGCTTTGCATTTATTTATTATTATTTTCTAGTCTTTTTCCGGGTGTGTGAGACAAGGATTTTTGTCAGTAATGTATAATTCTCTCTATTTTTCTGCACGTAATAAAATCATTTTTTTACTATATATCTAAGATTTTTCTCCTGGAAAATATTAAAGTGACAACTCCCCCGAGTTGCATTTTTAAGCTCATAGAACACTGACTATATCTGTTTTGTCAGGGTTTACTCATATTTTTTCACGTGTTCTCGAATAAGGGAAAGAGAAAAGTCTCTTTAGTTCCATGAAACATCTTTTTCTTAAAGCATTCGAAGCTTTTCTCTTATTATCAAGATTTTTCTGTCTTTACTCGTTGAAAACTAAGCTCTTTTCAATATCCGGTGAAAAGAAAATTGTTTCTACATCATTCTATTGGGTCATTGAAAAACTTTCTCACAAATAGCTTGAACATTTATTTCTTGCAATGTTTTGATTTTTTTGTTTGAAATCTGTATTTAAAGGATAGACAACATTTCTCAGTTATTCGGTCTGGTACTTTATTCCTTAATTTTCCTCAATTTCTTGAAGATGTAAGCAATATTACATTTCAAGTCTGTTTTCTCTGTTTTGATAGACAATAAAAAGTAATTTCTTTGATTCTATTAATTTAAGTTTGATACACTCACGCAATTGATATACATATTTTAATGCATATCATCCTATCGTATTTTGAAACAGATAGAAATTCCTGAAAAATACAAATCACTTTAAAACGTACAAGTATACTAAGTGAAAAAAATATTGTTTTCATGTAAATTATGTCTCTCTATATGCAATAAACATCATTATCGTTATCTATACATTCATAATATGCTATAGCACTTAAATTCCAGACCTTAACTGAGAATATGAGAGGATTACAGTGGTGACATAGATAAATGCTTCTTCTCGTGACCGATGTTTGAAAAAGAATTTTTCCTTTGTTGTTTATATATTTCTTTCACCTGTTGTAAACAGTAGTTGTAGTAACATTTAGAAGCTCAGCATTATCAATATTCTATATTACTTATGCATGGTTGAGATAAATGTCAAGTCCAAAATGAAGAGGAAATGTCCAAAACAGAAGAGAAAAGGCACACATCTTCCGCCAAACAACGCTCGACCTCATATGGTACAATTGATGTTGCAAAATGTTTGTAATGTAGGTAAGGTGCTACCTCATTCTTCTTACATATCTGATGTTACCCATTCAGATTTTTATCTGCTTTGTCCGATACTGCTTTGTCACCAATAGCACCACCAAACAACGCTTAACCTCATACGGTACAATTGATGCTACAAACTTTTTCAAAGTAGGTAGGGAGCTACCTCATTCTTTTTATATACCTGATGTTGCTCCTTCTAATTTTTATCTGTTTTGTTCGATCAAAGAAAGTTTGCGTAGCATCAAGGGGAACCACAAAGAAAAGGTAAAGAAAAATGTACAAAGTTAGCTTCGAGAACAAGGTAAAGATTTCTTCTCTGAGAGAATTATAAAAACCTCAAAGTAGTGGGAATGTGCAGGAAAGTTGGTCGGGATTAAGTGGAAAAGTAAATAAAAATTACATTAATTTTATAAACACACACACACGCATATATATATATATACATAGCATTAAAATGGATGTGTAGTCTTGATCTTGCGGCCAGCAGTATTCGTCGATATGTGAGTTCGAGGCTTGATGCTACTGAAGACCCATCATTTAGTTTCGGTTGCTGCGCGTTAAATCTGTCGAGGCTCAAAGTCTTCCCATTGTCATGGTGTATAAGTCAGGAGAGAGAGGATTTTGCTGATGTGCCATCCTATTCAGTTGACCAAGGCTCAAAATTGCGAGGTTTGTCACCAATAACTCTGGTCTGGTTTCTAAGGCAACATTAATAAGACAAACAAACTAATATCAAATAAAAGTAACATACCGCAAGAATTGTTTAAATAAGCAGTGCCTTTTCAGAGTTTCCATTTGTATTCAAGGGATTCATGTAAAATATTTCTAACCTGAATATGGCAGCTTGAAAAAATTTCGATGTTTCACAGATAGGCTTATTTCGAAGTGTTAAGAAATGTTAAATATTGTTATGGAAATCGAAATTCCTCGATACATAAAAACAAGAGTATGCCGAGAATATATAATTTTAGGAATTTTCTGTACCGATGGACAGCTTAGAGGCCATCAACGTATACATAATATCCGAAACCAGTGGAGACCACGATGAGTACTTAGAATTACCCGATAAGAAATACCATGCAGAATAATAGCTTTAATCCATCTGAGACTAAGAATGACGTGACCATAAGAACAGTTAGCGAACTTATTTGTTGATGTTTTAATGCAGCAGAAGATTGACTGAATTACATTATTGCGATCACGCCATGGGATGCACGAATGTTAACGTAAAAATATGGGTTGTACCTTATATGATTGGAAAAGTGAGGCTGGGTAACTTAGTCATGATTCGATTTGGTAATGAATTTATGGTTCGAATGTGATGAAGATCTTGAGAGGCTGTTCCCCAAAGTTGTCAACAAAGCATTGTACAAGATGGAGGAGACTTTATAATAGTGTAATCTATTTAATTATTAGAATGGTTGAGTCAATATAAACCAATCATTGGCAGTAAATATTTATATTCAACAATCTGGATATCCTATAAACTATTCATGCATTTCATGCACCCCTCCCGAAAAAAAAAGATGAATTTCACAGGATTACAATATGCTAGATCAGCCAAATTCTACCATCACTGGTTTGAAAAGCATGCTTAGTGATACCAGTGAATGATTTAGCCAACTAGATTGCCAGTCTTAGGTCTCACAGTAATTGATTAATCATAACTCGACATGATTATAAAGGTACTAAGTTGAATCCATCCGCAAATTCCTGCACTTGTAACTTTCTTTTCAAATTATGGTTGGCTGTAAAGAAAGGAAGAATGAAAGACTCTTCCTGGGACTTTCAAACTACTTTTTGATAAAAGGCCTCATCGAATTATTACAATCCGCTAGACAAATGAATGTTCCACTAGTATTAGGAGATATTCGATTATTTTTAGACCTTCATTACATATACACACAGGTGTATATATATATATATATATATATATATATATATATATATATATATAT
>BMAW01116159.1:43137-61202 GCA_019974015.1 Nephila pilipes | reverse complement strand
TATATATATATATAATGTGTTTTTGAACTTTGAAGTAATATAGGACAAAGCTTATTTTATGGTTTTAATGCAATTTTTAGTTTCTACCAGTTCACCATTTAATTTCATACTCGGAATTGCTTAAATTTGGAATTTCGATACATATATATGGTTTATTTTCTCATGAATTGTACCTATCAAATATCTTGTTAAAACTTATTGATAAAAAAGTTCATATTTAATAGTTTCTAAGTTAAGCTATCATGACGCTGTTTACAAATCAAAAGCAATTTTTGGAAGTCCATCCAAAAATACTAATAATTGTAATGTTTTGAAATCTCATAATCATTTGTTTATTTTAATTTAGCACAGATTTTCAATGAATTAGGTAGATTTTATTCACTGTGCTACTGACAACTGATGACAGTCTCAAGTTAAAATTTGGTAATGTAAAATCAATACACAGTTTCTTCTTTAACTGTAATGTACCATCCCTTGAAAGAATGGTAATCGTACTCTGTGCTTCATTTTGACTTTATTTTTGTTTGTAATATCAATTATTTGTCATATTTACTCAGAACTGTGAGATTGAATTAAAGTTTTCGTATTTAAATTTATTTCATGTATGTTTATTGCTTATTAAACTATAAACAAATATCAGTAATTCCATTCAATCAATAATTTACTTGACAACATTTTATAATTTTTGCTACTTTCTTTAACAGTAATCTGACTTAATCAGTACAAATATGATATGTAGTATTCTGCCAGCTGTAATACATATTATGATATATGTTTTAAAATTTTTTAACTTAGATATAATTCTTAGATTTTTTACAATATTCACAATATGTAATCACAAACATGTGAATGGTTTGTATGGTTAGTAATAAAATTCAAATAATGCATCAAATGATATATTCATTTATACATTATTATAAATATTCATAACCATTTTGAGACTATGCATAATTTGCAAGTATTGTTAAATACATTTACTGAAATAAATATATTTGAGAATATATTTAAAGTAAAGTTCTAAGTCTTTTAAATTTTAGAAACCAAAGCCCAAATATTTGACACAACATATTTGGATTAATATCAGTAATTTACAGACATAATTTCCTGAAATATTCTTTAATAAATATCAGCACATATTATTAGTTAATGTTTTTTAATATTTGTAGGAGATAAGCAACATTTTCAAAGAAGCTAACAAACTCATAAGCCAAATTAAATGGTGAAAATGATAACATAAAAAAATTATGGAATGAAAACTAAGGGTAGTTTTAAAAAAAAATATGTGAAAGATTCATACATGCATTTCTGAAGTGCATAATCTTAATTTTTAGAATAAGATTTAAAATATGAGAAACGTGAAGTGAGTAGAGATTAACCAGCTGAGCAGTTTAAGGCTGAAAAAAATTGAAAAATGCTGGAGAGTAAATGGATTACAAAGAGGTGGATGTTGTGAAAAGAAAATTATGGGTTTTAATCTTGAAAATTGCTGTGGTGAAAGAATTTATTAGGTTTTGTTGTTGAAAAGTAAATTGCAATGAAATGTTTAGTCCTTTTCTGTCTTGTAAAGAAAGATTTTTTTTTAAAAAAATAATGTGAGAAAAATGATAGATCTAAATTAAAAAGAAATTTTCCTAGAAGTTACATTCATTATATTGAAAATATAAAAAAGTATCCTCCTTTTTTGATTTAAGTGAAAAAAAAATAAATATCAAAGTAGAAATACACAGTAGCATAATATCATAATAAATATAAATGTATGAAAACAAATGAAAATTTACTATCTCTAAATTTGTATTAAATATAGTATAAATTCATTTTCTGAAATTCATTGCAACAAATTTAGCAATGAAAAGATTTTATGAAACTGATTTACTACTTGAAAGCTCTACAACCGGATAAAAAGAAAAGTGATGCATTTCCAATAATTTATGCAATCTAAGCAAGGCAACCCAGCAATCTAAACTATATCGATTTATGATTTTAATTGGTAAAAGTTAGAGAATCTGCAATTACTTTGTAAAATACAGTTGGTTTTAGTAAATCAATTTAATAGACAATCATACGAATAACTAAGCTATGTATATTCAACTACTTATTTTCCAATAATATAAATTGAATCATTTAGTTTAGTAGGAAATATGTAATGTATAAAAAGAACTCCTCTATAAAATGAAAATTTCTTTTATTGTACTGAATTAAGGCGAATGCCATTGAAAATAGCTTTCATAAAAATTATAATTTATTGCTATACTCACATTAAAATGTCAGCACAATAAATCTCTTTAGAAAGAAATAAATTAAATGTTTCGTCACAGAAATTGATTGAAAAATATGATGGAAAACATAACATAATGTAAAACAGTTTTGTTGGTTCTATCTATTTCATCATATATTATTAATGTTAAATTTAATATTGTTCTTCTTTTCCGTTTTCTACTTGTTTTGCTCCCTTAATTTCGTTAACAAGCATAATAAGCCGTGAAAATGTGATAATTAAACTTAAAAGTGATTTGTAAATGAGTTCTCAAACATCTCTTCAGATAGTTTGTTTATAATTTAATTTTTCTGTTACAACGTCTTTAAAAATACCTTCTCAAAAGTTTTTAAATTACAAGGACTTTTAATTAGCATTTTTGGGAATCAAAGAATATTCTTCTCTCTCAAAATATTTTTCTTTCAGAAATCCTGTTTAGTTCTGAATATTTATTCTATCTTGAATTCGCAACAAAAATAAATTACATATGTAAGATATTAGAAAATATAACATGAATAGATTCTCTATATGTGTTTTAATAGTGTAATTTAAACATTCTCTTTTTTTGTTTCCAATAATTTCGTTTAGAAGCATCAGAAACCATAAAATTAAGATAATTAACATTAAAAGAGAATTATAAGTGAGGTTACAAATGTCTTTTCAAATATTTTGTTTCCAGTTAAATTTTTCGTATACATCATCATTAAAAATATCTTCTCATAATTGCAGGAGTTTTTAAATTAGGACGACATAAAATGAGTATGTTTGGGAATCAAAATATTTTTTTCCGTGAAAAGATTTATTTTAACACTTGTTAAGGGATTCCATCAAATTTTTCGTGAAGATGTTTTTCATATCCAAGAGGCACATGTGTTCTTGAGATAATGTCATAAATGTACTGAAAATTTAAAGATTATTCTCAGACTTTTGAATTGTCATTTCAAATTTTAAAATAGAGCCATATTTTTTTAATTATTTACAATGCTGAAAATAACCAACTTTTTAAATATATATAAAATTGGTTGTTTTAAATTATGTTTACCATATTTTCACCATAATGTAGAATATTATAATTCAAAACCTTATATTCAGTAGTTGGAATTTATTTGATTGCTAAAGTTATTTAAATATAGTAATAGATGTTCTAAAATTGTTAAGACTACAACAAAGTCTTTAGCATCAAGCTCTGGAAATAAATTTTGTTTTTTTATATATATAATTTAACTTTATCTCATAAATCTTAAAATCTTTTTTTTAATATTTTAACACGAATTATATATTTTAATTCACAAAAAAGCTATGTTCTCATAGTATGTATCAACAAAATTAAGAAACTCAAGTAAAAGGGTAATTATTCAATACTTTGTGTCACTTATGATATTTTCAGAACTGATAGGCAACTACAGGTGTTGTTATTTATTGTTCATGCTTTTTGTCATAAATTTCCTTTGTTTGCAATACACTGAAATTTCATTTAACATCATCACATATACATGTAAAATACGAATCTTTTTTCGGTATCAACTGGGCTTTCTGCTACAACAAGCTAAAACCGTACACGTGTTCTGACAGCGCAGAATAAATGTCGTTTGTTATTGTGAATAGTTATATATATATATGTATACAGGGTGCCTACTGAATTCCTTCGCCACCCTCTTAACTTCGGAATAGCTGTTGCTATATTCATAAAAGTGTTGTCCAACTATATTAAAGTTGTCATGAAGTACTTAATGAACCGCCTACGGAGTCACCTTGTAGGAGACTGTGGATATAGTATTCCTATCTTGAAAACAAAATGAGATGGGGAGGAAGTGATTTGAAAACTTGTAGAGCATCATCAATTTGTTCAAAAAGACACCTTGTAGACATTAATGCGAAGAATAATAAGCTTAAAATAGGTATTTGTTTTTTTTATGATTTTCTACATCGGGAGTGAAAAAAGGTTCGAAGGAAGGAAAAAGACTAGTTATAACAATATGCCTTTATTTCAGATGTTCAAGCATCTCACCATCATCTGCAAAGCACATTTGGATCCTCGTGTGAATGTCACGTTGCAGACGTTGTTGTATAGAGCGTGACATGTTGGTACCAGCGTCCGTAATACATAGTTTAAAGACCTCTAATGTTTGTGAAAGGGTCACACGCACCTGCGGTTTCAAGTATCCCCACAGAAGAAAGTTTAATTGAGTCAGATAAGGTGAAAGTGTAGGCCACTCTTCAAAACCGCCAGATAAAATTATTTTTTTCCTGAATTAGTTGACGAGGTATTTTTCGCTGGAAATGTTTTTTAAGTAGGCATGCTTTCATGTTGAATTCATAGATTCCTAACATTAAACAACAGTAGATTCTCCACAAAATCGGGTATAACGCACTGTAGCAATTGTTAGTACCGTCCCTCGTTAATGTGCCATCCTAAAATATTAGGCCTATCAGCTTGTTAATGTTAAGTGCACACCAAAAATGTCAATAGCAAATCGGATTTGATATCGAACGTAGGTAAGACATCCAGATTTTCCAGCGCCCAGTAATGGGTATTTGCCTATTGTACATGTCATTCCGTGAATAGCATGTCTCGTCTAATCACATTATATCTACTAAGAATGTTGGCTGGATCTACATCTGATTCATGAAACAGTTGCACCATACATAGTATTGCTCCGCATCCCCGTCCAAGAGAACTTATTGAAGCGTTGGTCGATAGTGATGAGTGCATAATTCGCTTAAGATTTTTCAAACCTGACTTTTTGAAGAGGTCATATGGATGACTGATCTCTTTTGTCCAGCATTTTGGATACACGAAGGGGTATGGTAATACTTCATCCGATTCATCTTACCTTCCTACATTAGCTGTTCTACCAGATCAAACTCAATAAGTCACGCTGTTTGTCTCCCTACAATAGTCAGGATGACATGATGAAAAGGATGAAGGCTTGTAGAGAAATGTTGCCATTTGAACCTTGCTGCTGACTGTACCTTGCGTCCACATTCACCGTACAGTAAAACTATTTCTCAATACTATGAGCATCAACATCATACAACACCAAGAAAATGTGTCTTTTATAGCTGGCTCAAATGAACAATCATGATTTTTCTTAAGTATTTGTATACTGCAAATATTTCGAACACCAAGAGAAAGTTACGTTGATTTGATGCGATGTTATTTTACACAATATATGTGTTGTCTAATCTTTATAACGCAATCTCTACAAAGATGCAACCCTCAGGGTTTGAACAACGGTCCTTTTGATTAGTGATCACAAGCGATACCACTGTGCGATATTGCGGTATCGTGTTTCATCCGAAAGATAACCATTTATCCTTCCGTTTATATTTCGTAATGTCACAGTGTAGGAAATGACGAAAAAATAAATGCGCATTTCAAACGTTTTATTCTTCTCATTTATGTCCACAATGTGTCTTTTCGTATTAAAACGATGATGTCCTAAAACTATATAAATAATCCCCCCCCCAATACCTCGTTCCGTTTTAGAGATAAGAATGTGAACTCCACTATTTTCCACCAGATGGCGAAGTAGATGGTCTTATTAGTAGCCCATGGTTACTTTACTAAACCTAGTCACCACTTTTATGAATATAGCATCAGCCTTTCCTAAGTGAAGAGGGTGGCAAGGGACTTTAAGTTTGTACTTTGTTTATATATATATATATATATATTTATATATATATATATATATAAAGAGAGAGAGAGAGAAATAATATCATTCGAATTAAATTTTAATTTCCTAATATAAATTTCAATTTTAATTAAAAAGGAATTTGTACATAACAACGATCTTAAAGCGCTCACAGATCGAAAAGTAATTGCATTTATTTGTAAACGATTTGATGAATATCTCGTTAATGAAGAACCAGATTCTGAAAAATTCTCGAATTGCGAATTCAAGTCAAAAAAGAAATTTTCGAATGATTGTAATTAATTATCCACTCGCTTCACAAATAATTTTTTTTAAAACAGTAGCAAAAAATCATATTTTTTATTTTATTATTTAATACAAGGAAACGAAACAAATCAAAATATGTAGGTTTAAGTTGAATTTTTAATTTTTTACACATGTAAATGCCTTTAGTTTTAATATTAGTTTACTTTCCCGAGTTATCTCGGGAAAATGGAAAAAAAATTAAATATTAGTCTTTGTATAATAGTTTTTGAAACAAGGGACAGAACAAAGTGATATCTGAAATTCTGTGCACTGGTCTCTTTTCTTACTGGCTTAACTCTGGAATCCCTTTTACTGGATCACATAGAGTACACTGTCTCGTTCGATTTGATTTTTTTCAGAAGCAGGAATGACATCTGGAAAACAGCTTGAGGTTAACCTGAGTGGTGAAGAACTAATGCTGGGTTTTCCTGATGTGTTAGAAAACTCGTCACGATGATTTTCTGATTTTCTGATGTTTTTCAATTAGTTCCATTCAAAATTGTTTAGATTATCATGAACCTCCTGATTTACAGTACAAAATGTAGGGATTCTACTAGGCCAAATGCAATAAAAGGAAGAAATTCTTCTCGACATATTTCCCCCCTCTTTTTCTCTGTGTAGAATAAGTCGAATTATCGAATGAATTATCGAATTATCGAATGAATTATCGAATTATCGAATGAATTATCGAATCATCGAAATTTGATACCATTCCTCTGTATATGTCATTCCATAAGTATCCACTCTTAAATTCGCACAGTAAGAAACTCTTTATTACAAATTACGCTCTCTTCAAAGGGATATAACGTATTTACTTTCATCTATTGTTATATCTCTCTCCGGTATAGTTGCATTTTGAAACTTCTCAAGTAAATGTTGAAGAATTGGCCAGAATTTATTTCGTTTTGGACAAGGATGTGTATTTGCATCCTATGCATCATTGTTGCTGGAGTGCAAGTTTTGCTTTATCTGACAAAATGGTCTGTATGACATAGTTTTTGCTAAAAATGGCATATTCCACAGCTGACTTTTACTCGAAAAAACTTGCAGATGTAGTTTTTTTATAAGACCTGGGAGAATAGTTATTCCTAAAAAACTCTTCTTTCATTTAGAGAAGTAGAACACCATGATTTTGAATGCAATTACTTCTGCTTTGAATGCAGTACGGTCTTCCGTATATCAATTTGTTACGGTTGTAATAACGTCGATAAATTCATTATCAAAATATTTATAGTAAAATTCCAAAAAATTACGGATATCAATATTGAATTTCATACCTGCGTTGGCAATAAATATAAAACGAGCAGGAGCAAGTGGCAACATTGTGTTTTGAATATCACACCATTGACGAGCTGCCGGCGAATCGTCCGAATCTGAATCACTTGAACTATCATCTTCAATACGGCTACATAAACTTCCAATATTTTCAATGCCCACCGTTTCATAATCACTATCTGAAAAATCATCGCTTTAAATATCTTGCATCATTGCCATTATTTTATTTTTTTCAACGCAACTCTATCCTTCTTTGTACATTACTAATCTACAAGCCAAAGAATACTAAACAACATAGAAAACACGGGACCACTCCTGCCAAAAGAACCGCGAAACCAACAAAACTTGGCAAACTGACAATCAAAGCTGAATATTTCCTTTTATTTCCTCTATTTCGAGTAAAACCGTGATGAAGCAAATCGTACTGACAAATTCTGCTTCGTCCGAGTTTTCTCGGGATAATAAATAACTGCAATGTATACGAACCCAAAATAACTCGGGATAATCAGGATGACAGTTAATATATTACAGTTATATTAATAAATTTATTCGTTATATACACAGTGAAGTCACATTAACTTCACCACCACCTACTTTCGATGTCATCACGAAATATTTAATCGCTATAAGCACAAGCCTGCATTAAGAGCACAAGGTGTACAAAAGGCATTAAAGGGAAGTAAAATACACTACAATCGTCAGAGTAATGAAAAAATTATCTGTCGACGAATAGAGCATGATCATTGGCTTTCGGGTAAAAGTGGTAATATTTCTGAAAATGCTCATTTCATGAACTTTTTACATGTCACAGTGGTTAATGTGTATCATGGATGGGAAAAATGGAAGTAACAAAGATCGGTAACGTGATAAGTGTAGTGCTCAATAGGCCACAGATTACGTAGGTAAGCGAAAGATGCAAAAGTAAGTTCGAGAAAACGGTCATGACCAATCGATAAACTGCACGAATCAAGGAACTACAATAACTGTTTAATCAACAATAATTAAAAGACATTTCCTGCTTATGGGGCTGCATGACTGAGGGACAATTAATGTAACTAGGGTGACTTCGGCTGAGTGACGAAGAAGGCTAGAATTTTCACACCTGTATTGCAGTTGGAATTCACGAAGTGACAGAAAGTAGTTTTTCCTCGATAAAACACACTTAATGCTCAATCAGACCTGATGGACTGGGATTTATATTGTGTAGGAAATCAAAGAGCAAGCAACCTTCAACAGTAACCGGAATAATAAAGCTAGAAGAGACCACTTTATAAACTGATTAATGTTATCTTGACATTAGCTGGGTACACTCTTCATTACAAAAGGTTCGATAAATCAACTGAAGTATGCATATGTCCTTGCTGACCCTGTCGTCCCCTACAAGGGGATATTTTGTCCTCGCGAGTTTCCATAGTGCTCGCACTATACGTACTTGATTTGAAAGTTTTTCTTCATTAATTTACTATACTCCCCTCGTCCTTAAGCTCTCCAGAATTAAACTCAGTAGCGAATTTGTGTGACCACCTCAGTTGGATTATTAACTGCATATATCCTCTAAAACATAACTTAGAGTCACTTGGGATCTCACTAGGGATCTGGAATTGGTATGGCTACACATCCCAGAGAATATCTCTTAGAATCTCACTTATTCTCTTCTTGCCGTCTCGCTAGTGTCCATGGTAGCCTAGTGGTCATGGTCGTGGACTAGCCGACAGTGTTTTTCTTATGGAGTCGTTGGTTAGAGACTAGATGCCACTAAAGACCCACCGTGTAGCCGGGGTTGATGCCTCTAAAGACCCAATTTGTAGCCGTGGTTGATGCATGTTAAATCTATCGATGAACGAAGGTTACCCATTTGCGTGTTGAGGAAGTTAGGAGAGGAGTACCAGTTCGGGTGTTATCCTTGTCACTTGACTGAGGTTCAAAATTACGAGATCCGTCTCCAATATTTATCTACGACGCAAAAAAAATCAAAGCATACCAACCTGATTTCTCGTTATGACCCACATTACGAAAAGTGATTGTTATGGATTTTGACAGGTAGTAATATTAATATGATTGGACTATGCATACAGCAACAAGCTCATTGAACATGCAGGTATTCAATTATTTTCTTCCGTGGACTAGAAAAAAAAAAGACATAATGTAAATGATTAAAATTTCACTTTGAATAAATAAAGTTTGGAGACAATTACGATGAATTAAAGTTTTAAAAAAACGCATGAAAATTACTTAAAATTTATATCAAAGGTGATTTTCATTTATAAGCCTTGGTAAATAGATTATATAATCTAATTAGCAATTACAATCGTCTGTGATTACCAATGTACCAAACTTTAAGAAAAAAACATTTTTATACAATAAATATATATATATATATATATATATATAATAATATATATATATAGTTGGTTCTGAGATCAACCATTATAAAATAAGTAAATTTATACACATAGCAAATTAGGAAGTATTATAACACGTATTCCTAAAATAGAATACTTGAACATTTAAATAATAAGTTTATTAAAATCATTTTAGTCAAATAGTCCATTTATCAGAAATTCTATGTTACAGTAATCAAAAGGAAATGGTGAAAAGTGTAATCTTTCATAGCATAGTTTCTAAATAATTTTACAAATAACTCTGTCTAGTAAACAGGAAAAAAAGCCCCAGAATCAGTTACTATGTAATTGTTTCTAATTTTGTCGCTTAATGAGTTTTTCGCCTAGAAGTAAGTAGTGCACTTGGTTCACAAAACTACGGAAATCAATCGAGCACACTCTTTTTTTTATTTATTGTATGTGGTACAGTATTGCCAGCCACAAAGAAAAATACTAGATTTCTTTCCAACCATTATTGGTCAGTAAATCTTTTTATATATCGAATTTCGTTCCTGAAAAACAATGTTTGAGAAAGCTTACGAAGTTTTGTTTTTTTAGGGGGAAGTTCAGGAGTTTTTGATGTTCTTTGCCATTTCGTTCAGAATGTGTTCACTTTTTATGACTCTCTTAACCACTAGCTACTATAGTTTTCTTATTTAAAAAGATTTATCATTATATTTGAAAGTAAAATTGATGAAATCTCATAAATGAGACAAGTTTGTCAGCGTTTAATGAATTATATTTTTACTAAATTATAAATTTTTAAATTTACTTATTTTATGGATGGATAGAATCTTTAATAAGCATTAACAGTATAAAAATAAAGGTTATTCATTTATAATAATTTATTAGGTTTCATAATTTTATTCCTTAACTTTCATAAGTATTTTACGGTGAACATGATTTTAACATTCATTTAAAATTATTTTCATTATGAGAAATTATTTTATGATCTTTAACACTTAATATAGTAATTAATTAACAATAATAATTTAAGTCAAAACCCTTAAGGTCAATAGTGAAATTCTTTTTTGATAGGCAATACATAGATTAATTATTTCTCTCTTCCAAAAAATAAAGTAAATTTCTAATGTATTGTTCTTCTTGCATTGCTTCTTAGTACTACTCTATACAACAAGTAATCAATAAAATTTCTTTTCTATTCATTAATAATTTCAAAACTTTAGCAAACAGATTTCTAAAATTTATTTTAAGTTTCATATGCTATTATTATTTTTTTCACTTTAAACAATTCGCTCTATATGATTGCTTGTTTAAAAATTACATCTATATTAAATATTACTAGTAAATATTTACTTATACATAAGTTTGAGATAATACATTTCAACTTCAGTGAGAGTAAAAGGATACATGTCTGGATCCACATTTATTTAGAATACATAAGATGGTTTTATTAAATATTTTCACTATATTTCAGCAAAATAAGTGAATCGAAATATTATATAATGGCTAATAATAATATTACTGATAAATAATAAAATGGATAATAAATTAATTTTATAATGATATGTAATTGTAGTGCATTGAATTATATAGTAATATAAAATGTCTAGTAAATATTATTAATGATAAATAATTTATGGTTTCGTGTTTCTTAGCAAAGTATGCATTTTTAAATGCGAAATATAGTAGTTAAATTATTTTTATACAATTGATAAAAATATTTAATAATAGATAATTTTCCAAATTTATTTATTCATATTTCAAAAAGAATCAGTTATTTTTCAAAATAAAAAGTAATTTTTAAAAAAAAAAAAAATTAAAAACAAAACTACAATTTATTATATAACAAGCCTTCAATGATATAATTATCTCAGTTTAATTAGCATTTCTGTGTAATCCCTCTTTAAACTTCTTTTCGTTAAAAAATATATATCCATCGCTTAAATAAGTCCAAAGACAATAGGGGAATAATACAATATCAGGATATTAAAATTTTTTTTAAAAAAAAATATTAAATTCCTTATACCACCACATACACAAACAAACAAACAATCACGCACACAAACACACACACACACATATATATGTATATATATATAATATCTATAATTGGTGATGTGCTCTTTCAAATTTTTAGTGAACCTTTTTTCTGTAGGTGCATAATGGTCCTGTGAAATGAGTTTAAACTTTAAAATCTATACAGAGTCAGATTCAGAATTTACGGATTTTATAATTTACTTTTAGTTTAAATTTTGTGCTTTTGCATATTTTGTTGTTCTCTTTTTTTTATTTTTTTCTCCTTGTTTTCATTCAGTTAGATTTTTTTTTTCTGATTACTTAATCTGACAACTATTATTTCTTACTATTTATCTATTTTTTTTTCCTTTTTGAAAAAATATATGTTCATTTTTCTTTTCTTATCTAAAAAATTTGTATGTTGTTAATCTTGTATTTTTAAAGATATGTATATATATATATATATATATACTAGCGCTATGATATTATGTAAAGTTTAACATATATATATATATATATATATATATATATATATATATACTAGCGCTATGATATTATTTAATGTTCAATAAATATATATATATATATATACATATAACCATTTTCATCACGGCATACTTGAATATATTTCCATATCTTCGCACATTTCTCGAATTTATGATTCAGAAACATTTCGCCGAACGAAGGAAAATTTTATTTACAAAATTAGAATATGGAACTTTCAAACAGATAAGGTAAATATTATTGTTTAATCAAATCAGAAAACTAAAATTACTTCATAAACAGGAAATATTCGGTGTAACACAATATTAGAAAAACGTGGAAATGTTCATTTTTTGAAATTAAATATTATCTTTCGCAATGTGAAATGCCTTTTCAAACATTTAATTTGCTTGTGTGTCTCTTTTTGAGTTTTCTTAAGTAAATCTTTTACAAGGAATTAAATTTTAAGTCAAATAAAAAGATTCATTTATACTTAATTTCCGAAATATATTGCTACAGCAAGAACATCTGTACAAAATTTATATTTTCTATCAAACTAGAGAATTAGTACTGAGTGGATTTTTTCTTAACTACTGTGAAAATTTTGTTGAAAGCTAGTAAGAACATCATTTTGTTTTAAATAGTGAAGTTTCAAAGCATATTGATTTGCATTATTCATTTATTAAGTCAAAGAAATCTTTATTTGCAAATATAAATTGGTTTTCTATTCCTGTCATATTGATTGTAACATGGGATATTTATCAATATGAATCTACAAATATCTCCAAAGTATTTATAAAAATTCTTTTAATAAAAAAACCCCTATTTTTTGTATTAGGTAAATGTTTGTTTAACTTATTCTAAAATTAAACTTCAGATACTAAAGACATAGATTTACTGAAAAATGCTTATTGCAATCAGAAATTAAAATTATCCAAGAAAATTATGTCATATATATTGGTTCTGTTATTTTTCTTTTTTCTTGATTTTTCCAAGTAATGTATCCTTTATTCAAAATATTTAAACATAGTAATCTAACTGTACGAAATAAATACCAGAAAAATTTTATTTAATATATTTCAAAGTGCACTTGAAAAAAAAAAAGAAATTGTGAACATCTTAAAGAAAAAATGCCTTTAAATATAGGAAATGTATATTATTACTTATAATTAGTTTAATTGTGTGTTCAAAAGAATTTCTATATTAGAAGTGCCAAAATAATGCATAACAATATAGTGGATACAAAATCTACATGTTAAGAAGAAAAACACTGATTTGAATTGTATTTCCGGTGCCTTTTCACACAGAGTTATAATTAATTATCCGTAGTACTTTCATCAACATCCACTGAAAATTGTTCATAATTCTTACTTGATATGATAAAGTTATTTTTTACCATATATCATAAAAAAAGTCAAATTAATAAAAGTTAGCATCATGACAAAGAATAATTTTTACAAATAGTTTTATTTATTCTAATCAAACAAACTAATAGAAGCCTAAACATGTAAAATTTGCTATTTAAAATATTTACTTAGGCTGAAATGTTTCTTGAACTTATCTTTTCGCAAATCATCAATAAAATGCTTACTGAAACGTTTTTAATACTGAATTTCGTATTTTCACACACACACACACACACACACACATATATATGTGTGTGTGCGTGTGTGTGTGTGTGCGTGTGTGCGTGTAATAAAACAGTTATACAGTTTATCATAATATATGTAAATATCTATTCTGATTATTAGCATAACTGATTTATTTTCTACATCTTAACTTTTTTTTTGCTTTATCACAAAAAAATATTTTATCACTCCACTCAAATAAATCTTCTAACGAAAGCCATGTATTTTAATTGCAGCTATCGTCTTGACCTCAGCTTGATATGAAAGCTAATGCAATCTTTACTTCTCCCTTTGTTAGTTTTTCTTTCGTTCTTTTTTTTTCTGCAATGAAAATCTTTTTCGTTCTCGTCACAGTTTATGACTGTTATTTTCATTGTTGCTTCCATGTTCGCTTCCATATATTTCAAAATGTAACGTTTAGTTACTATCCAAAGGAATAAAAGAAATTCAGTACAATAGACCTTACATTCGTCGATGATATCAAGACTAAAAACATGGAATCAACAAATTTATAGGAGTTTCTATTCTCCTCTCTCTATCTGCATATATATATATATATATATATATATATATTTATGAATATATAAACTCATGCACACACAGACACACACACACATATATATATGTATATATATATATATATACTTAGACGCACACACACATATATATTTTATACATATTCGTGTGTGTGTAAAACATCGTGACAATGGAATAATAACTACAACCCATAGATAGCCAGAAGCAAGGTTAGTCACCAATTGGCTGGAAATCTTGACCATTCAGATCACAAAATTGCTTGAATATGATATCCATAGTCCATGCCCACTTTTTCCTCAACAACAGTATATTACTTTTTATGAGCATCTTTAAATTTGTTAGAAATCCAAGATTACTCTACATGTAAAGGAGGAACAAGTTTCATAGAGATTTAGTTGAAGCCAAGGGAAATTTATGCAATGATTCAATCTCTATGGCGAATTTGTCTCCTTTACAAATAAAATAGTAACTTTGGCGAGAAAAAGAGTTTTAGAAAATGCTGAAATCTTGGGAAGATCTTGAATGAGAAGAAATTTATGGACTTTTTCTGAATTTTTTAAAGCGTTCTCTGTGGACGAAGAGGCTAAAAATAGGAAATAATTAAGCTTGGGGGAATCAATCGGATCCTGCTTTTTGAAGCGGTTTGCATTGGCTAAGTGGATCAGGCACGAAAATATCGGAACTGTCTCAGCTAAGCTGTCTACAAATTGAGTGAATCTGCTTGTAAACTATCGTAGTCTGCCTTGGGTGCGTAGAATATTCCTGCAGAAATTTGTACCCACAGAATGAACTAGTAAGTTGCTGAGTTGAAAGTTACTGATACAACTGTGATTGTAATTATATTTGCCATTTTTGTTTTTGTATTTGTGAATCTAATCTATACATGATCTATGTTTCATATTTGTGCTATTACTCCGTCCAAACATTTCTAAGTTTTCGTCTTGTTCTGGAAATTAATGAATAACGCGTTCGCCATTATCCTCCCAGTTGGACTAACTTCTATCTAAAAAAACACTACAAAATATGTGTAACAATATCCTCCTTATTTCGTTTTTTATTTGTTTGCATATTCTTTATATATTCTTTCTTTTCATGAAGAAAAATAAATTGCCATCATCCAGATATTGCTATAACATTATCTGTCTCTCTCTCTGTATATATATATATATATATATATATTTCTCAATCTTTATATATAGATATATATATATATATATATATATATATATATATATATATATATATGTATTTACATATATATCTAATATATAAAATTCTCCTGTCACAATGTTCGTTCCCATACTCCTCCGAAACGGCTTGACCGATACTTATGAAATTTTTTATGCATATTCAGTAAGTCTGAGAATCGGCTACTATCTATTTTTCAAACCTCTAAGTGATAAGGGGTGTCCACCCCAAAACTTTTGCCAACAAAACAACTAATAAAATTATTAATTTTGAGTGTAATTCGCACGATCAGTTAATTAAGTGATTTACATAACCTCTAAAATACTCAACACGTGTCACGAGTTCCCGCAAACAATGGCTATTGAGTTGTAAGTATAAATAATTTTTATACGTTTATTATAAAATCAAAAATTATTCTTTCTTATTTATAACGAAAATATTGTTGGGAATGATGAAAAATGAATTCGGTGAAAGTTAGATTTTTATTACAATTGGGAAATTTTTTGTTTGGCGTATCTTTGGATTTCCGATTCATGAACGGGATCCAGCAATTGTTCAGTTAGCCTTTCATCTTGAAAACGGTCAGCGTGTATATTTCACGAACGAGACAGCGATTGATCGTGCTATAAATCCACCAAAAACTGCACTCACTGAATTTTTTGAATTGTGTAATCGTGCGGAGGATTTTGGTGCCTTTACACGTACTTTACTCTATTCACAAGTACCACGCTATTTCACATGGGCTCAAACAAAACAATGGATACCCCGCAAGTAAGGCTCACCAGTTGATGCATGTCCCAATTTATTCAAATCAAACGCCTTGGGGCGAGTATTTACAGTGAATCCAAGACAGACTGAGTGCTTTTATCTTCGACGATTGTTGGTTAATGTTACTGGCCCATTGTCATTTCAAGATATACGTAAAGTGAATGGGCAACAGTATACAACGTATAAAGATGCATGCCTTGCACTCGGCTTGCTGGAAGATGACAATCATGGGGAATGTATGCTTGCTGAAGCAGCATTGAACTGTACAGCAATACAAATTCGTCTACTATTCGCTATAGTGTTGACTACAGAGATATTGTGTAACAGCCCGAGCAGAGATATTGTGGGATAATCACAAAGATTCAATGACTGATGATATATTGCATCAACATCGTACATGGTGTAACGATCTAGCGATAACATTCAGCGACGATATGTACAATGAAGTATTGATTGCTATTGAGGGTCTTTGCATTATCATTGCCAACTTACCATTCAGTCATTTCGGTATGAATTCGCCAAATCGAGGTGCAACTGATTTAATGAACACTGAAATGAAATAGTACAGCTGAAAGTAAATATGCGCGTTCAAATGCTTCAAGATCCATCCGCTGAAACATTCTCAAAACAACTCTTAGATATCGGCGATGGAAAAGTCACTATAGATGAATCTGGATACATAAAATTAGCGACTGATTTCTGCACAATCATTAATTCGCAATATGCTCTCATTGAACAAATATTTCCCGATGTACACACGAATTACATAAATCTCGAGTGGCTTGCAGAAAGAGCAATTTTAGCTGCAAAAAATGTGGACGTTGACATTTTGAATCTGAAGATACGACAGTTATTGCCAGGGTACTTGGTATCATATAAATCTATTGATACAGTTTGCGATGACACTGAAGCTGTAAATTTTCCAACAGAGTTTTTGAACTCACTGGATTTCGCAGGCATGCCACCACATAACTTATAATTGAAGGTTGGATTTCCGATTATTTTGCTTCGTAATTTGAACCCGCCACGGCTGTGCAACGGTACGCGATTAGTCATTAAAAAATTAATGAAAACGGTATCGAAGGCACCATTTTAAATGGCAAGTTTCGAGGTGAAAATATATTAATACCACGAATACCTATTATACCCACACATGTGCCAATTCAATTTAAGCGTATTTAATTTCCGATTAGATTGGCATTTGTAATGACTATTAATAAATCCCAAGGCCAAACAATGTCTGTTTGTGGCTTAGATTTGAGCACACCATGTTTTTCACACGGACAATTATACGTTGCATGCTTTCGAGTGAGTAAACCATCAAGTTTGTTTGTATTAGCTAAAGACGGGCTAACAAAAAAATATTGTTCATGCTGTAGCATTAACAGATTAATATTATGTAATGAATTAATGATATAAATAATTATTACTTTTGATAAACTGAAAAAATTAATGTTTGGTGTTTTGTTATTTTTATATTCCCTCATCGTTCACAGCGCTCTATGCCTTTTTCACACTCATATTCCACATCCTTATACACTTCCAATAAGTTAGTTATTTTTTTTCTACACTAGAAATTCTCTAGAAATTATTTACATGGCAAAACAACGTTTGCCGGGTCAGCTAGTAT
>BMAW01116159.1:30953-43037 GCA_019974015.1 Nephila pilipes | reverse complement strand
CATATATATACATATATGTATTTACATATATATATATACATATGTGTATTTACATATATATATATATATATACATATGTGTATTTACATATATATATATATATACACACATATATGTATTTACATGTATATATATTTATATATAAGCGAAATACCACTGACTGACTCATCACGATATCTTTAAGACTATACAACCGATTGACTTGAAATTTGGTACAGTTACTCATTTTGCGATGTAGACGCTCTCTAAGAACGGATTTTATGGAATTCTTATCCAAAATGTAATTTTCATCCATTATTATTTTCTTATCCATCGATACTGTCATTTTTGGCGACTTTATCGCCAAAAATGACATGACCGACGCCAAACGGAATATACTTTTTTTTATTTGTATACTGTGTATTGCTACCAATTAAGCTTACTTGGAGATATTTGCGTTTGCAAAATGGAAAAATAGCAAAGAATTTAATATTGAAACCCTGATGGAGGATTGTGAAGATATTTGCAAAGAGCCTCTTTTTGCGAAATTTCGTGCATGTCGAAAATAGGAAACGCACATATTTAGTGATAGAAATAAATGAGTTTGGAATCCCAAGGTTGGTGAAAGTGCAATTTAGCTCCAAAACGTAGCGGAATTTTGAAAAATACTAAAATGGCGATTTGTTACGGAGTAGAGCACACGCAAGACAATCCGCTGAGTAGGATGTATTGTAGGTTTATCACATATACTGTAAACATTGAGCCCCGAAATTCCTACATTTAGAGATTTATCACCAAATATCTTCCACCGCCAAGTCGAAGTATTTCAATGACCTTGCATTGTGAATTTTAAAAAGCTATACTATGGTAACCCCAGCTGATTTCCTTTCGCTTTGCTGAACAAACGATAATTTTTTATTGTTGTGGAACTTAGACGTATGTTTTAAATTTATGAGAAAAGTATTTTATTATTAATAATAACTGATAAATTACATTTGTAAATCTAAACGCAATCGTACGAAGATATTGAAGTTCGCTTTTAACAAGTGAATAATAACGGTATGTTATTCATGTCATTGCTAAAAAAAATAGGTCTTTGTCAAAATATTTATTTTGATGTACTCATTAACTGTAACCGAATGTAAATATTATGCAAAAGTTTTGTTTCTGTATTTTGGCAATTTTTAGTTTCTAGGAAATAAACGTTTTTGATTTTTTAAAATTGCTGGATATTTTATCGTTTTCAGAGTACATAATTATTATTAATGCTATAATTTTTAAGAGCTATTCTGTCTATTCAATTGCAGTTCCAGATATGCTGCTAGAGTAAGAGTTATCCCATTGCAAAATGGATAACGCAATACGGGTGACGTTTTGCTAAAAAATTTTATTATACTTTATTGTTTTGTTAGTATTTTTTGTTGAATTTTTAAATAATTTGATTTTAAAAAATTAATTTCGGTTATATTTTTTATTTTGAAAAGTATTTCATTGTACGTTAATACAAATTGATATTTCATATTTACTTTTAAGTTATAGTTCTAAATAATGGATGTTGAATATATTTGGATAGATGGAATATCTACGCCTTTCAAATTTTTTTAAAATTCTTCGAGACGGAGCATGTTTATTTTCGTATCTGTCTTTGCTGGTGTTCGGTGACATATCGATGGCGTATAAAATGAGTTATATTATTGTTTCTCACGTGTTTAACAACTGGGATCGGTTTAAATGCTACATCCACAAGCATACCGCCTCATATTCTTTATCTAAAGATTGGTACACCAATAATGTTGTTGCGTAATTTAAATCCTCCTAAATTATGTAACACACCAGACTCAAAGAGAAAACTCTAAGAAAAAAGTTATAGAAGCGACTATTTTTACAGGAAAGTATGAGGGTGAAAATGTATTCATTCCAAGAATACCACTAATTCCATCAGATTATCATTTTGAATTTAAGCAATTGCAGTTTCCAGTTAGAGTTTGCTTTGCGATGACTATCAATAAAGCACAAGGGCAGAGTTTAAAATTAGCAGGTGTAGATTTACAAAGTGACTGTTTTCCCGTGGTCAATTTTATGTGTCATGTTCAAGAGTTAGTTCACGTGAAAATCTAATCATCTTTCAACCAGAAAAACGAACGAAGAATGTTGTCTACAGAGAAGTTTTGAAAATGCAGGCATATTATTTCATATTTTTCTTATATATAACTATTTCTAAAATTAGAATAAGATAAAATAATAATGAATGTAATAATTGAGATAAATAAATTGATATAATAAAAAATAAAAATGTAGTTGTCATTCTCAAAAATTGCCCTGCATACAAAATAAAGACGATAGAAATGTAATACACTAAAAAATTGACTCAATAGGTTTAAAAAATAAAAAAAAAATGTATTTTTTTTTTATGTTGGCAATTTTTACGTGGTTTAGGTCTACTGGGGATCCGCCATGTAGAATAATGGGAACACATCGCATTACACAGTAAATCATGGGTAATGCGGAATTCTGTTCAACGACAGATTTACTTACTAAATTACATTTTCATTGATAAACTATTAACAATTAAATATTTTTCTCATATATTTGAATGTCGTGAATAACCATTATTATAGACAATCAATTTCTTAAGATTTTAAATTCAGATTATAATTATCGTTTAGAAATTGAAAATTTTCTTGATATTTTACGTATAGGTTCCAAAATATATTATCGTCTGCCCAACGGAGTGGGTGGGTATCAGCTAGTATATATATATATATATATATATATATATATATATATATATATATATGTCATTTCTTATATAGGAACAATGTTATTATTTATGATGCTTGAAGCAATTTCTTGCAAACACTATAAAAAAAATTAGAAGAAATAATTTTTTTAAAATTAAAACCAATTGCTGTTTTATATGCACATTCAAAATTTTGCGAAGAATTAATTGGAACGAATTATTGTAATATTCCGAAGAAACAAACTTCTTCAATTTTGAGCAAAAGTTTAGTAAAAATGTTTCTGAAATTAACTGCAAATCTTACTTTCTAAATGAAGTATAATGCACAGGAAGAATATTTATTACGTAAGAATGAATAAGGTCTTTCTACTAATTAACTATATTTTTCTTCTTTTTCACATACTTCCTTATTTTTCTTAGAAAGTACTCAAATAAATGAGTCGATATAATGAATACCAAACTTTACTTTAATTTTCTAGAAATACTGTCACTTACCTTTTGTATTTTATTTACACAAATATACCTTGAATTTCAGGAATGTTGCAAGAATATTAGAGGTAGTTTGATTATTAGCCACGATGTTAAGATGATGAATATCAGAAAGTAATCTAAGAAATTGTCATCTCGTTTTCTTCGAAAATGTTATATTTTATAAGTATTGTATTCAACGAATTTTTTCCATTTTTCTGTCTTACAAGTTATTTAGAAAAGTTCTCGACGTGCTTATTTTCAAAGTGATGCAAATGTTTTATTCGACAACCCAAGATAAGTATGGTTATCATGAAGTCAACAAAGCATTTAGAAGAAGAATAGAAGAATGTTGTAGTATTTTGTAGCCTAAGATGAAAATGAATCCTTGGGAGTCAAGATATATGCTGTACCAATAGTTATGTAGAACATCGGTATGTCTCTCATTTTTCTTTGGTAAAAAGTGATGGATTATCTGTAACCAACATCAGTGGATTTTTCTTGGAAACTAGAATTATCTAGATAGAGGGAAAAACGTGTTTTGCAATTTGCGATGGTTCGAGTTGAAATTTATTTATTTGATAGAAGAGAAAGATATATAAAAAAATATTAATCCTTTAAGTGGTCTGGCATTTGTGATTTCTGAAATTATACATTTTGTTTTTTGTGATTTTTGAAATTATAGAAGGGTTAGAACAGCTACTAAGAAATAGAAATACTTACTATAAGAACAATTTATGTTGCGAATACATGTTAATTAAAAAAAAAGGGAAACATTTTAATTTATTTATAAAAAGGGAAACATTTTATCTAATCAGAAATTAATTAAGGCTTTAGAAATAAAATTTCATAATATGAAAAATTACGTTACTATAAGATAATTAAAAAAAAAAATGTGATTGCTGAGAAGAAAAACTTATTATCTGTAATTGGATTTTTTAAAATTTATGTCATTGTTGGCTTATTTGAATTTCATGAAATATACGTTAAGGATTTTGAATATTACCAATTTTAACACTTTATATTTAATGCCAAATATTTTACACTCTTTATTGAAATTTTAAGTAGCGGCTAGATATAAATTTTTGTAGGAATATTTTGTTTTAACCTGAATTTACATTGATAAATATCTGTTATAAGTATTTTTTAATAAATAAGTTTGTATTCTTAATATTTTTATTCTTTCTTGACTCAAAAAAGTTACATTAACATTAATGTGATATTTATATTGAAAAATGTAATTAAGTGAAACAGAAAACAATAATTATTTTATAACCAACCGTGATAATATTTCATTTATAAAACTACGCCACTTTGATAACTGATTGCAGATTTGCATATACGTAAGAAAAAGTATATGCTAGTTTGAATTTAAAATGATGTTTTATAAGGTTTGAAGTAAATGGAGTTTGTTGATATACTCTAGTTATCTCCTCGCTATAAAATATTAAATTTAAATACTCTTACTCTCTTCTGAAACCGTATTTCAGAGATACAGTTAGTCCTGATTTTATATTTCTGAATGACAACGATCTCGCTTACACTTGGCTTATCATGTCGACAGATTCTGGAAAGTAAAAATAATGAAATTTATATACATGAAAAGAATAATCAAAACAAACTTATTTGCAGGGCAGACAATGAAATGGTTTGAAAAAAAACAGGAATCATGATTACTTTGGTCATCAAATGCTTTTACCATTGGACAGATAACGTATTTTTTATTCCCACGCTCAATGGTTTTAATCTTTAGAAAGAGTTTCAGAATAAGTAACTCAAATACACATTGCTACGATGAATATTATTAGTAGATCGATATTTATTGCTCATAAAAGTGAATGGTTGATTTATGGATACTAGTCGAAAAAGACTAAATGATCTCAAACATTTGCTAGCAAATAAAATTCAATGAACTGACTCACATATTGTTTTTATTTTAAACACAAATGTTACAAGACATATGAAAAAGCGTTGCTTAAGATTTATTGCAAAATCGTTATTATGAAAGTTTTATGAAATGGAATTCAACGAAATGTCTTATTTCTTAGAAAACTTATTCATAAAAAAAAAAAAAAGAGGCACTTTAGAACATGACATATTGCATTTAAATTCTTTGAAGTTTACAAAAGTATAGAAAAGAGATATAATTGGAAGATAATTATAGATACAGACATTCATAAACCCAATGTTAACCATTTTACGGAAGGAGAATTCACGGTTTTCGCTCCCACATTGCGTTGAGTATTCGAATTAAATGGTCCCTGAAAATGGCAGCGTTTTTCTCTTAGTTGCTACTGAAAATATCACCTTTTACTATGGGTGCTGCTAGTAGCTGTATTATTTGCAACTATTACTTGCACTTTTAAAAATGATAAGCATTAGAAGTACTAGTTTCTAAAGAGTTGATTTGGAATTCTAAAAAAATATCCATCTCTTTAAACTTTATGAATCATTTCATTATTATATTTTTTAGCATTTAATTATTTTTATTTTATTATAACGATAACTTTTTATATGATACACTGAGAAACATGGAAAGATGTAAATACACATAAAGGAGTATTACAGTCTTTGAAATAAATGCGAGTTTCACAACGGATTATTTTTCAAATGTTTTCAAGGTTACTGCATCATACCGAACATCATCTGTTTGATTATCTCTTTTTGTTTCTGTTAAAAGAATATCATCAGGAAAGAGTTGGTATGATAATCGTAAAATGTCAGTAACTGTAATAATAGGTTTTGTTTTTTAAACATCTATCAGTTTCAGTTTGATAACTTTGATTTAACTTTGATTATACACTATTTTCTAACAGTGATAAATCGTCGTCATTCGATTCTTCTGAGTTTAAAAAATTATTAAAAAACTATTAATCAGACTCAAAAACTGATTAATTGCCACAGAGATTTCAGAGAACACATTCAATTTCAAAATTACTTATTGAATTATTTCAAATATCAAACTCAAGGCTAATAACTTAAAAACAAATAACTATATCAGGAAGGTATTCCCTCACTTTGAAAAAAAATTGGAACCTATATTCCGCTCTGAATGCCGTCAAAATATATGTAACATGTAAGTATCGCTAAAACCTTTAAATCGCAGGATAATCCTAAAGCTAGTATTATCCTAAAGCTTCGCTAGCTTTCTTTCTCAGCACTCTGTAGGAAGAAAGTTTTGATACGTGAATAGCATTCGATTGCAAAAACATTGTGGACGGAATCCTTTTTACTAATTGAACTCGTCTCTGCACAAATGATGGACTAATCTTATACGAGCTATTCACATTTATGACCATCAAAGGGTTGATTATCCTGAAAAATAGTGAATTTATGGTAGAACAGAGATTAAGATTCAACAAAACCGAAAATAAAATTTTGTGATAATTCAAAAAACAAAAATTAAACTACATTTTATAAAAAATTGAATTGAACAAGTGTTTTTATTAAACTATGTATTTCATGTCTTTAAAATATTATTGATGAACATACATACTAAGCCATAGATAAAGTTATAACTGTACTTCCATTTTTAAACTTAACTTAAGATGATTTGGACTTTAAATCCAATAACATTTTAGACACGAGTTATACTATGCCAAGGATACACTCTGTTTCATTTAACGTTACTTTTCATTAGCATCTGTAACATATATGATATACCTTTCTTAACCTGGTTGCTAATGTTACGTAATAGAAAATTTAATGAATTCAGAACTATTTACAACTGCTTAAATATTACCAAATTTGCATTATTTTTTTGAATTGAAAAAATAATCCTAGTAATTTGAGAAATATAAAAGTGATATATTATTTCTATTACAAGAATAATTGCATCCCTAGACAGAGTTGTTACTAATTTTCATGTGTCTTAAACATTTACTTATTTCCCGCTTTTACTTCCTTTACTCTTCATTATTTTCTTTGCTTTTATTTATATATCATTCTAATATTTATATTTTTCATTCCTTAAACAAATTTATCTTTAAATTATCAGCAAGTATTAAGAAATTTCTCGAGAATTAATATCATGTAAATGATTAAGTTCTTTTGTGTCTTGTGAGATATAAAAATCAATGCAAAATAATGCACTTTGGTCTCATTAAACATATCACATAAAAAGTAGATATTTTTTTTAATTCAAAATATAAATACATTGGAGGAGTCATTTGCATATTTTGACGATTTAACTAGAATACTCGTATTATCAGCCATATATCTGAAGTATATGAGAAGGAGAGATAAAGATCGAAATTACACTACCCAAGTAAATTGAAACCCTTGGGTGAGTTTCAAAAGACCAAGTGACATATGCTTATATTTTTATATATCTAACGAGTTGATTACAGAAGCCTTTAAAACGTCCAGAAGCAAAATGGATATATGATGATAAATAAGCCTTGACTAAGTCTATCTTAGAATAAAAAATGTATTTACCTAACAAGATTATGATTGTGCGGTTAGATGGAATGTGATAATGGTTGGAAACAATAACTACATATAACAGTTGATAATCATTGCACATCCACCACGTTCCATTCCTTATGGACATAAAACGAACTAAACTATTTTGCTGGTTTTTCAATGGACAATTATTCCTTCTCTGAGTAGATAATCAAATTTTGCTTTGAATAATGTAAGTTTCTCTGGCAATAGCCACCTGATTTTAAAATGCATGACATATCTCCAGGTTTCTATAAAACGGAAATTATTATTTTTGGTAAGTAGCTGGTAACAAACTTTATCAAACTAATCTGGAAATCATAATGAAATTTCAATATAATATGAAATGGTTTGCACTTAATTAGTAAACAATTTTCCTTGGGAAGGCGCACTCAAAGTCTTACGTGTTGTTAACGTATTCGTATGCAATTTCTTTTTAAAATCCAGAATTAATCCATGTTTGGTTAGAAAGTATGTACCTAATACCGAGTGTGATACATCATCAATGTAAAATTCTAAATAAATAAATAAAAAAAAAGCTATTTGCGAAGCTTTACAAAGATCAGATTTAGCTTCCAAGGTGCGCTTTTTCTTAATAATTATTAAATTACTCAATTAAATATTAAAATTAAAGTAAACTATGAAGTTTTGAGAAATGGATAATAGCAAACTTTTCCTACATTAAGATTAAGAGAAACGATAAAATATTAAATTGAATATATTTAAATTAAATGTAATTAAAATTAAAGCAAATGAAAAATTATTAAATGGAATATTATATCAGTGACGTATCATAAAATTAAAGAAAACGATAAATTGTGAAATTTTATTCAACTAAAACGATATATCCTTAGGTTGCTAAAAAACTGTAAAGTGATTTTGGTACGGCAAACCGCCCCACTCAAAAAAAGTCCCTTGGGTGGCTAAAAATGCGTCACAAACATATATCAATATTAAGAAGTAGTAAGCTTCACGCACGTATGCGTGTACTATTTACAGCACATGGTATAAAATTAGAACTGCTTCGTCCAAGATATGGTTTAACTGGCCCTCAACTAATGGAAGCTCCATTTTCTAGCAAATCCCTTAAGACTGAATTATGATTTGTGATTAATAGACGGTCAACCTTTTACATATCACCTCTAGCCATCATTACTGATTATAACTATATATATAATATATACGACGCTGATCATCAGCGTGGTCTTCTTTGGTACGAGTTCTTTCTACGGTTAATGATAATTCGTTGTACTTCCTTCCGCAACTGTTACAGCTGTTTTCTTAAGTCAGAAATTGAATATATGGAGGAGAAGGTATTGATAATGCAGTTACCTCTGAAAAAACTGACATTTCACCTGCCATTTCAGTGATGGATATCTATTTTGATAGTTTACCTCTTCTTGCAGATAAAATATGTTGTTCCTGTACAGGGTGCGCTGCAGCTGTAAAATCCAAAGTAATGGATCACTTATTTTATAACCCACTCAATTTCTCATCTGTTTGTATAGATATCAATATGTAAGATTAAATAAACACAAATCTTTCAACAGTTGCTTTAACTAAATATTTTTTTAGACAGAGGAAAAAAAAAATTCTTTTCGTGCGTTAAAAGCATTTACCTTAAGGCGTGCTGAAACAATATCTCTAATATAGGAAAGTATTCTAGATTCCAATACGAAAAGAAAGACATGATATTCTGCAGAATCCTCAGAAACAGCAGCATCTAAAGTTTGAGATTCTATGTGTGCAACCCCATATCTCGATATCATGAACTAAAATTGAAAGCGGGAAAAACTCTATTCTGGATATTTTAATATCCTACTTTTATTCCAGAGTCATTTTATGAAGGAATTACTTGAAAAAACGTTTAACAGAATGCATACCATCTAATTATTGGTAGTACCTAAGCCAAGCTTCCATGTCAGAAAAAAGATATCCTAGATAATCACTCAGATTACATAGAAAGTGTAGTAAATTTCCTTAGAAAGAAAATGATCTAACAGGTAAATGAGAAATGTTATATAGCTGGTATCTCATATACACAATATCTGGAAAACTACTAAGCCATCAATAACTCTTAAAATCCCGAGTCCTGGTCACTAACATGAAGGGATCATAAGTTGAACAACAAACTTCAAATGGCTCATAAAAGTGATGCTTCAAATGATTCAAGGCAGTTTAATAATTAAAACACATATAACTGATTTATCATATTAAATATAGTATTATGTATAAGAATATAACTAATCTAAAAATAGATCAAAATAAAAAAATGGTTTTAATATTTACATAAATGATATTACAAAAGTGAATAACTGAAGGAATACAGCTCGTATTAACAAATGTATCAATACGTCCCGAGACTAACATTGAAAACAACATTTTTTTTGCAAATTTTTTTTTTCAAGCTGGATTCTGATTGCGTATTGCTGGGTGCCTTTTTCTTAATAATTACATTAAATTATAATTAAATATTAGATTGAAGATAAAGCTATCAGGTGCGAAGAGAAATGGATAGTAGCAAACTACGAATTCTAAGATTAAAGAAACGTTGAAATATTAAATTGAATATTTGAAATTAAATGTAATTAAAATTAAAGAGCATGGAAAATGAAGAATTGATATGAAATGGAATATTAATAATCAGTGGGCATGGAACTAAAGAAAGCGATAGAAATTGTGAAATTTGTTCTTGGCAAGCGATACTATCATACAGGTTGCTAAAAAAACTTGGTTGGTGCTTTACTCGAAAAAAGAGTCCATGGAGTGAGCTAAAATGGGTCTTTCAAACATATCAAATAATTAAAGTGACTGTTTACACTTTTTTATTAATAAGTATTACTATTACCTATTTTAATGGTATCAAGAAATTAGAACTGCTTCATTCCGGAATGCTGGTTTGGCTTTGGCCCCTCAACTAATGGAACTCCAGTTTTCTAACCAGATGGCAAGACTGATTATGATTTGATTAATAGACGTTCTTTACATATCACCTCTATTATCCATGCTGAATTATATATATATAAACATATACGACAGCTGATCATCCAGCAGTGAGGTCAAGCTAAGCCTGAAATTTTTGAGAGTTCTGTTTTCCTGCGATTGGCAATGGCTGGTGGCGGCGCTTATTTGGCTTTAATTTTTGGCACAATTTTCTTAAGTCAGAAATTAAGATATAAATAAGGAGGAGGAAAGAGTGACCAAGCACTTGATTTACCTCTGAAAGAATTTGACATTTCACCTGCCATTTCAAAATTGATGGGTCTATCTATTTTGACTCGTTTTGCCTCTTGTTTGCTGGAATGAAATATGTTCTATAGTACAGGGTGCGCTGCAGAAGCTGTAAATCCAGTAATGGATGCCTATTTCTTGTGTATAATTTCATCTGTTGTATGCGACTGTCTAATACTCTTAAAATAAGCATAAATCTTTCCAACCAGTTTAGCTGGCTGTCCCTTTGGAACCAGAGGAAAAAAGGAGTTTATTTTCGTGCGATTAAAACATTTACCATACAAGGCGTGCTGAAACAATATCTCCTAAAAATATAGGAAAGTATTCATAGATTCCTAGTAAGAAAGACTTGATGTCTGTGAAATCTGCCTCAAAACAGCGAGCATCCTAAGGATTCACATGTGCGACTTCCCATATCGATGTCATGAACTAAATTAAGCTGAGGAAAAAACTCTGTTCAGTGTTTTTTAATATCCTGCGCAATGGAGATTAGACATGAATTTTGCTTGCAAGAAACAGATTTAACAGGAATGCATACTTAAATCTAAGGAATTTAAATGGTAGTACCTAAAGGCCAGAGCTTCCGTGTCCGAAACTAATCTCTGAATGTCTCAGATTGGCAAGAAAGTGTGGTAAATTTCTAAACTGAAAGTGAAGTCTAACAGGTAATAATTTGCTCTGGCTGGGTAATCCTCCCGCCTGTCTGGAGAAAGACTGCTAAAGGCGAAATGGAAAATAAAAACTCACCCAAATCCAGGGTCCACCGGTGCTGGAGGGATCGCCGGACTGAGACAGAGCGAGCCTGATAAAACCATGAAAGTGATTAAAGCTACGATAGTTCGAGACAGGTTCTGTCGTTAAGACACATTATATTTGGTTTATCATAATTAAATATTATGGTATAGCAGGAATACGACTTTGATCGAAAGAACTAGATCAAAGTAAGCCGGTTTCACAATATTGCATAAATTGATGTTACAAGGAATTGAATGCTTTGAGAGAAGATACTGGCTCTTCATTATGACAATATCAGACCGAGACTAACGAATTTAGAAGAAACAACGATTTTTTTATGGGTGCATTATAATCGCTGTAAACTTTTATTTGCCCCATTGTCACCCAGAAGGTGGATACAATCCGGATAACAGCTTCTGGTTGTTCGCGAAATCGCGCAGTTGCGGAATAAATAAAAGCTGCGATAAACAGTTTTCTGAATCAATCGG
>BMAW01116159.1:0-30928 GCA_019974015.1 Nephila pilipes | reverse complement strand
CATCGACTCGTTGCTGTTTTTGTTCCATCGAAAGCAATCGCGGCACTCACTTCGAAAAAACCTTTTTCATGCTCAATTTTTCATGAAGGATAGTAAATACACTTCCATATGATATCTGTGTCATCTCAGCAATCTCACAGAGCTTCACTTTACGATCTTTCATTATAATTTTTGTCACTTCACTCACATTTTCCGGTGTAACGGCTTCCACAGGTCTACCCGAGCGTTCCGCGTCATTTGTGTCGGTACGACCACGTTTAAACTCGGCAAACCACCGACAAATCGTTGCTTTTGATGGACAAAAGTCCGGGTAACATTTTTCAATCCATTGTTTCGCTTGCACGGTGTTTTTACCCATTAAAAAACAATGTTTTATCAGAACACGAAACTCGGTTTTTTCCATTTTTTTAAACAAAGTACAAAACGACTTTACTCCAACCTCGATAACTCAGCTGTTTCTGGTCCGATCGACTTAAAATTTTGACACGTTTCAAGCAAAGGTTCGTACTCTAGAAAGACCTGGTTACTGGTTTAATACGAGCGCCATCTCTGGGTTAGTCTCGGGAGTTATTGATTGATGTGTTAAATAGTTATCATAATAGTAAGAAAAAACACATGGTGACAAAGAACAACCGTCGATTAATCTCATAGACATTAATGTAAGCAGGAATCGCGAGAATTCAGCAAACGGCCGCAGATAACTCTAGTTAATTGTTTTATGAGAATAATGAATCTACTGGCTCGAGATATCTTCGACTCATCCAAAATGGACTCAACAACACCCGAAAGTCGACAGAAAGGAAGAACTCCTGACAGGTTCAGAATGAAAATGAAATTTGATAACTGGTGGAGGAGAGTCATATAACCAAAGTAAACTAATTCCTTTTTCTTTTCACAGTGTTTTCAATTGCGAGATTTGCCTCTAATAGTCTTCGTGTTGCTTTTCAGTTCGACATTAATAAGCAATCACGCATATCACGCTATTGTGTTCTTCTGATGGAAACACGTGTATAAATACAAATACCACAAGTGAGCCCCGTTGTCACAATATGCATATCTGCGCATGTAAAAATAAAATGATCAAAATTGCAGCCTCAAGACAAAGTGAGAAGTTGGCAAGCGGTTCCAGATTTGCCGCAAAATAGTCAATGTTTATATGCTTTGCTTCTGATATCTTCAGAAAGTAAAGGGAAAATAAGGTACTTTCCTAATTCTTTCTTAGACTAACATTTTTTGGTTTAAAGGTTGACATACCATGAGCAATATTATAACAATTATATATTCAGAATAAAATAATATGAAATCATTCTTAATGTTTTAGGTAACTAAAACATTTCAAGTTATATTTATTCTTTCATTATTAGAAGAGAAAAAAAATATTCTCACCTGTTAAAACCAAATTAAATGTGAAAAAGAAGGTATTTTATAAAGTAAGGACTTTGTATTACATTTTTTGACTTTGTGATAACAAGTAATTTCGAAATATTGTATTGATAAAGAGATTTCAACAATATCATTAAACTATAAAAAACCAGTGTAATCATTTATTGAATATATTGCGGAAAAATTACCTAAAAGTACTACTGAGCTCATTATTACATAATATTATAAGTTTATAACTTGAACATTGGACGGTGGCAATAGCTAAGAAACAAATTACGTCTATTCTAAGCTATTTTGCACTACTAAAAATGCATTCAATGTTGATACGTTATTTTAAGGTATTTTCAAAGCGCTCATAAAATTATGATTATTCATGATCTCGATTGTCACATAACCCTGAAGAGATCATCAAATCAAAACAAAAACTAAAATAAGTAAAAAAAAAAGAAAAAGAAACTTAAATTGCAGGCAACATCAGAACTCTATGAGAATGCTCTTAATTTTTTTAAAACAAACAACATTAGCACATGCAACATAGCAATACAAAAATATATTCTCAAACATCATTATATGCCTTCTATATAAAGATTGCATTATCTGTACTTTACGCTTTTAAATTTCTGAAATAGCTTTAATCTGATTATTTTTTTACCAACCAAAAAATATTTTTCAAACTGATACAATAGCTAAATAAAATATGTATTTTTTTTTAAAAAAAAGAAATTCATTTTAAAAGCTTTAATGTTTGTAATAAATTAAATTTGTTGGAATTTTTCAATAGGTTTCTCCATTCTATATTAAAAGGAAATATCATAATTAAAAGAGTAACATTGTTTTAAAAGCATAAAATAAATATTTTTTTCTCTAATAACCATTAAAGGAAGCAGAAAAAAAGAAAATAAGAATATATAATTGTTTAGCTACTTATTCTCATCAAGTACAGTAAGAAAATAAGTTTAATGGATTAACATTTTAATTAAAATGGCAAAAAATAAATTAGAGACAATCAATGTGTTTAAAATACATTAGGAAAAGCTCTGAAAAATGAATTTAAATGAGTTGTAAATAGCCTAATGGAAAGAAAATGAAATCTATTTCAAAAAATTACTTTTATATTTGTACAGTCTCATTTTAGGGCGTCCCAAATAGATTGAATTTTCTGTTTATAATTTAATTTAAGTAAGATTTATCTATTATTAACTGGCAACCCTGTTTTATTTTATGTTTATATTCTTGCTAATGAAATAAGATTATGTTTAATAAAAGTAATATTAATAAGAATGATATATATTCGCTAAATATTATAAGCTGAATTAAAAATAAAATGATAATTAAAAGCAAATGCACTTAGAATCCATTAGTCAAAAAATATAATTAATATTACTCTATAATTTTTTAATTTAAACCTTTTATTCTTTTTCTGCAAGGAATTTGTTAGTGATTGTCTCAATTTATTAAGTTACTAATATAAACTTGTATGATAGGGATACCAATTGTTAAATATATAACTGTAAAATGTTAAATGTATAGGACATTGAGAGCGAGACAGATAATGTAGTGATAGTATAGGTTTCATTTTTTTTATTATTTCATCATGTCTCAAAAGAGCTTTTTCCGAAGCCAATTATCCTTGTGTAATTTTTAATATAAAACTAATTCCCAACAAATCGAAGGAATAAAAAAAGTGGAGATAGAAATGTTTTTAAAAATATTAACATTTTTGTCTATATATTGATGTACTAATTTATATGTAATCACAGTAAAGAAATGATTGGAAACTAAATAATTCAGATTAAGATAAAACAATTGTTAAGTGGATTCCTTTATCTCAAGATTTTCAAGATATTTCTTTTTAACAGAGTGTTTTGCATTTGTTATGTGGCTACCTGATTTTAGTTTTGAAATGAATTATTTCATTTTGCATTTTTCTCCTGTCATTAAATATCTTCCATTTTCTTAAATCTATGAAATATATATCATACAGGTATTCCTCGTTTTTGGACTATATGAGAAGTCTGGAAAAACTTTTCTTTGCTTTGTAAATTAGTTTGCATGCTTAAGTGATTGTCTTAATTTAAGCATATTAATAGTTTGAAAAATCTTTTTTAATTTATTCTACAATGACAGTTTTTTTCGTAAAAAAAAGAATGAGTTAAGATATTACTCAAATATTAGTTGTTGTCTTTACATTTAATTTATTAAAATATTTATATTAAAATATTTACAAGTACCACGTAATACAAGATATTACATTAGTTTATAATAAAACATAATGAAAACTGTCGAAAACAAAAGAAAACCCATTATATTAAGTGAAGTTTCTTTTACTTACTGTAATCCTTAGAACAAAACCTGATTTTTAATATATTTCTCAAAAAAAAAAAAAAAATCTCCTAGAGCTTGTCTCAAAATAACTACAGATGGAATTTTTCACTCAAAGAATATGGCTTAGTCGTGTTTTAAAATATCAATCAATTTAATATTTTTTGGAATAGTTTCGAAATAAATCTTTATTCAAAATCTAATACTAAAATAGTAGCTTAAATAATCAATGAAATTTCTAAACTATTTCACAAGGGAAGAACTTTTTAAATATTTATCATTTGTGAATGATCTAGATTTAGAGGTAATATTAATCTAATTAGAAAATTCTTTAATCAAATTGAATTTGTGAGGATTCCTGGTCTTTTTTGGACAAGTATTATTAGGATTTTTAAATATTTATAAAAAAGATTTGTGTAGTTTTTCTTTTTTAACTTCTTATAAATTTTGACATTAAATATAGTTTGTTGCAATTTAAGCTCACAATTATATGTATTTCAACATAATTATATAAAGTACTCACATAAAATATTATTATTTTGAAAAATTCTCCTTCATATGTATTACATAATTTTGAAGAGGAAGGGAAGGTATTTCATAATTGTGTGTTTGTGATTTCATTTAACAAAAGACGAATATGTTTTTGATGTAACTTTAAACTATCAGGCAAATCATAAAATTTAAGTAGCTTATAATCTAAAAGTGTAATTTTTTAAAGAAAATTATTGTCTTGTAAGTCAGTTTTAATGATAAAATTATAATGTTATGGTACATGCATAAATGATTATTTATGCAATTATTTCAAATATTGGAATCACATAAAACTGATACTCAGATGATAGAAACTCTCAAAAGAGAACTTAAATGAAATTAAAAAGTATAGTTAAATAAATAATTTAATAAAGTATAAAATTGAATTAGCGAAAACAATGATTCCATTATTTCTGACTTTAAAAAAAAATTACATCTGTTCGTAACATATGAAATTAAATTCGGAGAATTGACCAAATTTATAAGAACAACCTACAAGTTATACTGATGTTACATACTAGAAAATTAGGCTATACTTACAATTAAATAAATTCTAAAACTCGAATATGGTAATTTATTTCATAAAACTCACAGTTTCAATTTTAAATCATATGCATATAATTTAATTTTGTTTCATTTATTTCGATAAGGAAAATGAAAAAAATAAATTTTTTTCCAGTTATGACACGTAAATAAAAAAGTGCAGACGGAACCTTATTGTAAATAATACCAATTCTTCACAAACAATAAGCTCTAGTAAAAAACTCTGAAACCCACTAAAGTTAGGAAATATTTATGAATTTTTAAAATATATAAAACATAGAAGTAATATTTTATGTAACATATGTGATTATGTATAAATGTATGAAATCCGTATTTGAGAAGAAAATTTAAAATTCTTCCATTACAAACATATTGAAAAAATAAAAACAAATAAGAGCAAAAATACTATAAAATATTTTGCAGTTATATCAAGCTCAAAATATATTATGAAGCGGTAGCGACTATTTTTGAAGTATTTAGAGCAATAAAATGTGGATTTTGACAGTTGTGTATACAGTTAATATATTATAAAAAAAAAACACAAAATAATATTCGTTTATATACGTTGGATTCTGGACTACTATACAAAAGCATTTCCAGAAAATTTGGCAAAGGACACAAATAATGAGTAAAGATTATTTAAGTTATTACATGGTCTAGACGAGAGCAATATATTAAAATTCCAATGTTACTTTATCCAGACAAAAAGAAATAATAAAATGTTATTTCGAATATGGAATGACCATGATGAAATATACAAAATATAATTGAAGTACAACTAAGAGAAGAAAATTTTAGGTATTTTCCTTAAATCCTTTTTTTTAATAGAAAACATATTTAGAATCAAATATTTCATATCTCATAATCACTTACGTTCTTTCAATAGGTATCATTTATTTATTCACCAGCTTTAGAATTGGTAAGAATCTAAAACCGTTCAAAATAATCGTTGTCAAGTGTGTATATCCCATTAGACATTTTTATTCTATACTTTATATCATCTCTAAATATCTATCATAATAAGTTAATAATTCTTTCTATCATTTCTTTCAGTAAAAGGTTAAGATCACAGTATTAACAAGTGTATTTAAAACTTGAAATAAATCTATCAATCACTATGCAGAATAAAAAGTTAAAGATATATTTGCCTTACAAGGAGCGCTCTACTGTTTTCTGAAAATCACTGAAATCCACTTTTTGTATTTCCCTATTATCGTATATTCTAGAATATGATGTTCATCTAGGATTCCAAGCTACCTTTTAAAATATTTTAGGCATTTTCATCTTATAACGCGCATCCTATTTATTACGGAGGAACCTGAAATGTACATATACGATTTTCTGATCTTTTCAAGCCACTCATTAGAAAAAGTTTCCCAGGCTTTCAAACTACAATATACCGATCCAACAAGCGATACGACGAGCAATAACTATATGTGTGAGGAAACTGCTTAGAGAATTAAGTAATTCTGCAAACAGTGTGAATTATGTTTAATGCTGATCTGTGCAGATATGTATTTTAGACATTCGATTAAAGGAGGCATAATTTGGGGTAAGAAAAAACACTTTCGACCCAAATGAATTATTGGAATTAGGAGTGAGGCATTTCTTATTTCTCCAATCATTTGAAGCCTTGATTTTGAAGTAAGTATCAAAAGCCTCAATAAAATGCATTTTGTTTTGCCAAAATACAGTTGATCCAATTTTCCTTTTAATAATAAATATTTCTTTTGTCTAACTAAACAAACATAATGCTAGTTAAATGAGCAAAGCCATTCAGTTTGCGAAAGAAAATGGAAATCATACTAAAGAAAGATTGTTTGGTGTCGGTGAAAGCTCCATACGTAGGAAGATGAAAAATTAAATCACAAACATTAATACGCTGATTTCAATTTATATGATTTGAAAGGAATAAAAACGGCTGTCATAAAAATAACAAGTTATGAAAAATCTCTCTTCACCATATTTCTTTCCTGATTAACTCAAGGTACAAAATTAATTCCCATTAATAATATTAAAAGATAGGCTTAGGTAGCCTAGTGTCATAGCTTCGGATTAGTGGCCGGTGGTTTTCTTTTCAATCCTTGGCCGATAAAGACCTGCCGTGTAGCCGGATCTGATGCACGTGAAATCTGTCGGGGTTCAAAGTCCTCCTGATAGAGTGGTTTGAAAGTCAGGAGAGGAGGTGCCTGCTCATGTGTCTTCCTTGTCACGTGACCGAGATTCAGAATTACGAGATCCGTCGCCAATATCTCTTGTGTTGCTTCTAGTGCGAAGTTAATAAAAACTAAGCAAAACTGAGCTAATATTAAAAGATAATCGATGTCGAAATGCTATTTCCAAATGGTGTTTTCATTAATATTCATGAGAATTGTAGTTGAAAAAATCAGTACAAGGAATATTTGTTTGGGGATAAAATTGAGGATAAGAAATAATTAGCTAAAGCGTTCGAAAGCCTTAAAGAATCGAAAAGGTCTTTTAATTTGGGGAATGTACAGATAAAATGTAATAGATAATACGAAGAATTTGATGAAAGAATCTAACATAGATTTTCCTGTTATTCAGGAGGATTAAAGTCATCAGTTTAGGCTTTAGATGCGTGTATTGATAAGTGATTTAAATGACTGTGGACTACGTGGATGTTAGAAAGTGAAACTAACATTTTACAAGAAGCTGCACATGTAACATATTAGTCTAAAAATAGATAGTGAATAATAAAAGTATAGAATGAAATTAAATCTCACATGACTCAAAAGTCATTTAAAATTTAGTGTAACTAACAATCTAAAGGGAATGATAGATTAGTATTTATTTTTAACAGAGATGGTGCACATAAAACAAAATACAGTGATGTGTCTCAAGATTTAATGGCGGAAAATGTGATGAACTTTTCATGCATGCTATCCAATGTGAATCATTTTATGTTAATACGGTATGTCATTTGTTTCAAATGAATAGCATATCGATAAAGGTAGAAATTTAATTCATATGTTCATAGTATTCTTATATTTTTAATCTGACGATTTTAAATATGTGTCGTATAATTCACTCCCGTAATTTTTGGTCTAATTATTTTTGTTTTTAAAAGCGCATTATATGCCGGAATGCACGCTAATTAAAAAGTTGAGGATTGTGTAAATGAATCATAGATTGTGACATTTATTTACCAGAGAAATTTAAAATTAAATTTGCACATAAGAAATTATAAGCTGTTGAATTATGTTTTCATTTGTTTTAATAAGCGATAGACTTCATCTATTTTATCATTAATTAATAAGACCTATCAATTATCAAATTTTTATTTTTGTCTTTTTATTTCAAAATTCATGTAATTTAATTTATGTTTATTAAAATTTGTCTAATTATTCTCAGTCAGATTTATATTACTTATTACTTTTTTGGAAATAGATAATAACATCAAATGACATTTGAAGAAATTTTTATTATACAACGTAAATTTATTTGAAACTTTAAGCATTTTCTTCTTCTCTACTTTATATGTACTATCGTACTTCTCTGTTATTTTCTTTATAACCTTTAAGGTATTTTATATATTCCAAATGATTCATTCGAAAGTCATGAATGATTAAAATGAAAATATTATATAATATATTACCATTTCATAAACAAAATCAATTACCTTTGTTAGCATATTTTAAAATCATGTAGCTTTCATGATTTCAAATATTCCTTTTAGCATTAATTAATATATTACGTTTCCCTTAGACCCTTAAGTGGTATTAGACAGTACATTTACGTATACTGATGATGGCGTATATGCTTTGGTTGATTATTTCGAAAATTCATTCCAAATTTTAGGCTGCAATCAGTAAAATATTAAATAAAATTCACTATAAGAGTTCTCCATATCACTTTACTGTAGAAATGTTCTATTTTCTCAAAATTTGTAATTTTGCGACATTTCATACATAGAGGTAGGTATACAAAACATCATATATATCTCTAGAGCAGATTACTTCAAATGTTTTCTTTGGTACCCGAGACCATAATACATTAATCACACTTTCATTTGGGTTTTCGTACAGATATGTATATATTACTTCAATAGTTTCTGGATTTTATAAATGTTTAAAAATTGGTTTTATAACCTCCACAACAGAAGTTAGTACGTTTCCACATATAATTTCAACTTTTTAAATTTGTAACTAAATCTGATGGACAAAATTCTTGCTAGGATATTTTGTTAACATTTTGTGTCAAAGTATTGCACATATGGATTGTTGTATTTCCTTTACACCAGACTAATTTCTCCGTACGGCTAGACTTCGATATATTTGCAGTAATTCAATTTCTATCGCTTTGAAAATACTTTATCAAAAAGGACTCTGCATGATAATGCTTTCGACCTCTGATCATTTCTCTCAAGTTTCAAATATATATATATATATATATATATATATATATGTGTGTGTGTGTGTGTGTGTGTGTGTGCATATGTTTGTATGTGTGTATAAATTAAGTTAAAAATTGTGTGTAAATAGAAATAATAGGAAGCTACGCTATATTTTAGTTGAGATTAAAGTTGCTGAAAATCACGAACATGAATAAAATTGAATATTTAAAGAACTCGAAATACCACACACTAAAAATGATTCAAATTTTTTTATTAGATGATTTTCTGCAAATATTAAGGTCAGTGAATAAGCCCTCAAAAAATCCAAGAGATGTAGCTCGTAGTTTCGAAAAAGTTTTAATTTCAGTCATTTTCATGACTCACTAGATAGCTATGTAAGTTTGATGATTTCGGTTCCATTGTCCATTGAAGCAAGAAACACTTTTTTTTATCAAAAAAGGTTTTGAAAAGTGGAAAACATGAAAGTTTGAGAGCGATGATTAAACATATTTAAAAGGAAAATCTGAATCACTGAAAGTCTCAAATCAAATTGTAATGGAAGTCCTTGCCACATCTGCTACTGTATTTTCAACTGTTTACAATTAGTGAACGAATTTATACGTGGTCACATATCTGCAAGAGATACACGTCGTTCGCGATATCTACTGGAAGTTGCTACTCAATGAATGATTTGACAAAACTCACGATACGATTTTTAGTGATCGAAGAATAAAAGTGCGCTAAATGTTTGAGGCTACTGACATATAGCATGGATTGTTGATTTCTATTTCACATGAAAAATTGCGCTTGAATTTTTTTTTTCTCAAAATGTGTGCCAAGTTTGCTCTAATTGAAAAATGAATGAAATCTTATGGTTGTCGCTGAGACTATTTCAGCACTCTTTTTCGTAATGCTGCCTAGGTTCTACATCAATACATAACTGTGGACGACATGGACATACAAAAGACTCGCGAACACAAATATATATTCAAAATAGTAGGTTTATGAAGGCGAATAGGCTTCGATGAAAGTGGATGTTGGAAAGTTGTTCTGCAAGGTAATGCCCATGGTTTTTGAGGATGTACGCGGAATCCTCTTTACTGATTTCTTGAGGAAAGAAAAAAATAATAATTGGAGAATATTATTAGTGTGTCGTTATTGCACCAGTTGAATAAAAAAAGGTCCTTATTTGAAAAAGAAAAATAACCTCTTTCATCAAGACAATGCAGTTCGAGTGGCCAAAATCGTGGAATTAAAGTTTACATTTTTGCAACATCATTTGTGTTCACCGTATTATGCTCTTAGTAACTTTTTTTTATTTTATTTCTAAACTGAAAATAATATTTCGGTGAACAACACTTTACGCGAACTAATAGATCATCACTGAAAAAGATGCCTATTTTGAGTACCTTCCAAAATCTTATTCTTTGGATGACTTAAAAAAATCAAGAAATGCTTGTAAAAGTTTATTCTGCTAAAAGTATATCATGTTGTAAAAGTTGTAGGAATAATCTACCCGAAACAGTTTTATTTTTCATTTTTTTTCCATGGACTTATTGCACGGCCCTCGCAATTTCGTACTTATTCGAAATGCATGCAATTTGTTCAGAGATAAACTTCATTACTTTTATGAACTATGTTTCATTTTTTATAATACATTTTAAAGCTCAGTAATCCAATATAGAAGTTAAGCTTTTACTTGAAAGCGGCTCGAAACATATCAATTTTTCACTACATTTTTAGTGTAAGAATATAGGCTTTAAATAAATAACTATGTATAATAAATTATATTTAGTTATCAACAAATAATTAAGTACTTTTCATAATATTATGAAAGGTTTTGATAAAAAGTTTTATTTATATTTCTATAAATATATCAGCTTAGAAAAACGTATTTTATAATTTTTTGCCTACTCATTATACAATGCATTTAAAAGTGCTATTATAGATCAATCCTAAGTACATATTTCTAAAAACTCTAAAAATTGTTAACGCAATTCATTTTAGTTATTTCAAGCTTTCTTAGTAAATAGAATTTGAAGAATGATCTGTAAATTAATTTTCATTCCTTCAGAAATGTTATAAATTTATGGAAGCTCCACAACAAAAATCGATATAAATACATAAATTAAAGGATTACTTGACATAAGCATTAATCATCTTTGCGATAGAAAGCTATATGTATATAGTTTTAAGACGGCACTGCGGAATTAAAATAAATATAAATGAAAAGTAGACACATTCAATTTGAATATTTTCCGCGTTAATTCCACGTTTAATTTAAACCTTTCTCTTAGTGATACGTACATATTAAAAGCGTTTCATCTCTTCCCAGAAACCGGAGTCTTTAATTTTGAAATCTCTTATGACAGAACCCATTAATTTGGTTTTAAATCGTGAATGCTAAAATTTATCATTATTTTACTTTCTAGGAAATACCACATCTATGTATGTCATTTTAATTATTGTAATATTAGAGGCACCGATAAATTTTAGGTACTAGAAAAATGTACCATTAAATATTTATACTCCGGATATTCCTAATTCTATGCCACTGCATGTAATTGTTCTCTATCGTACTTGTTTATTAATCTTAGTTGTCAAGCAGTGCATTTCATTATATTATTTAAAATAATGCATCTTAATTTTCAAATAAATATCCTGCAATGATATCTAGTCATAAAAACAATTCTCAATTTCAGCATGTTATGCCTTCAATATATTTCTGACAAATGTTTAGCAAAAACTTCAAAAAGGTTCTCAATATGAAAATCATTTGAAACATAATGCTTTTAAATTTTAATAAGCAATGAAATGCATAAAAATGTAAAATATTCATTTGTAACTAAATTAAAAGCAATATTTATTTAATTGTTTTGTATTATAAAATAAATAATTATAACTAATTATGTAACATAATGTTTATCAAATGTTTAATATGTAAAATAATCATTTGTAATTATGTTAAAAGGGATATTTATTTATTATATTATTCTTGAATTGTAAAACAAATATCAATAGCATATTTACTTAACATTTTCGAAATTTGTATATATCGCATGAAAATTCTAACAGTTATCATAATAAAATGTTTTGCTGCTATTTTGTGAGTTTCAAAGGTTGAGGTACACATTCCAAATAACTTTGTATTGATAACCTTACAACCAGTATAATATGGAATTTTCTGAATTGTTTTGGGATTTTGAGGTAGAATTTTATATTTGATTTAAAATGCCTTAAACGTTTGTATTTATGTTTTATTGTAAATATCATATTCCTTGTGTATTCATTTAACAAATGTATTATTTGATTCCATTTTAAAATTAATGTTTTATAAACCATGTTTGAGATACCGATTATTATTTAGAATTTTGTTGAAATTATGACTGGAAATTAATTAAAAATTATATTTAATTAGGATGAATAAATTTGGGGAATTGTTTATGTTTTTACTTATGGATGGTATGTTAGAAGATAGTGAGGATGTAAAATAGTAAGACTTGTATAATACCAAATAGGACTTATTGAACTTTCTTCTCCTTTTTTTAATTGGATACATGTAATTCAATAGTTTAAATAACTCACATAATTTACAAATTATCGTTATTTACATAAAATACTAGAAAACAAAGATTTATTTTTTTAAAAAGTCGAAATAAACATTGCTTTATCAAAGATTAAAAATCTTTTGAAGAAAAAATATATTTTTTTAATATTTAAATGGCCATGAATTTTTAAATAATAATTAAAATATAATTTACTACACTTATAATTTTTCTGAAAGATTTTAAAGAATATGAACCGAGTTAAGCAGTATGCTGTAAAGTCATTTGTAATTTTCTAAGAAAAATCGCCATATTTTGTAACACGATAGCACAAAGGCACATGCTGAATTGGTGAAATCAAAAATGTCAGAACTAGGTTGGAAAATTTGGTTGTATGCACCATGCACTCCAAATCTAACACTATCAGATTAATTTTGTTTTCTCTCACTTAAGTACATCTTATTAAAAGGAATAAATATTGATTCAAATAATTGTTCAAAAAGCTTTCCTAATTAATTTCAAATGTAATAAATTACTTATAAGGCTTTAACAAATTTAGGAAAACTTTTTTAATGCATAACATTTAGAAAATACGATGCATGTTATTAATGAATTTGCTATTAAATTTTGGACACTTAACTGATATGTAAAATAATTTAGTGTAATTTGATAATAAATAGATTTGAAGCACGTATTATAGAATGGTTCTAAATAATCTATTTCTGAAAACTATAAAGTCTTTGAAGATAAGAATTTTAATTGTGATTCTATATCAATACTATGAGCAAATAAATATATTATATAGAATGGTGTATGCTAGTGTTGAAAAAGGGAATACAACCTCATTCAACTATTCGGGTTGCCGTCTTTTTCAACTCTCAATACATCAATGAAAATTGGGAGGAAAATGATGGATACGTGTAAAAGACATTCGTAGCGTTTCGGTCCAATGGTAACGGTAACGGCTAAAATTACGAGGTACCTGTTTTAAAATTAAAAACATACCCTCTCATCAGAATTACTATTAAAAAGTTAAAGTGTATCATTTAATAAAATTTTAGCTTAATTGTAATCAACTCTAATAATTGTGATCAAGGCAACAAGCGCCTGGGCGTTCGGCAGAGTGAGGAACTGCCGAAACAAAGTTGGAAAGTAAAGTTACGAAAGAGCATTGCCAATCTCCTCGCGTTTAAATTTTCCCTCAGACTTTTAAATTGCATTTTTCTTTAAATTGGTTTCGGTACGGCATTTCTATTTATTTCATTTTAATTTTAACTTTATTTTTATCTAGTTACAACCTCTCGAAAACCCGCGGACGACAGCTTTCTCGAAGTCGTTTTCGCCTACGAACTGAAGTCCCACCCCCTAACTCTCTCTCCGCTCATTGCTATATATACTTCTTAGCTTACTGGCTACAGCATCCAATGGCAATGCGCTTTCGGTCCAATATACAAGTTGAAAATGAGATAATACCTAAACTCTGTTAAGGAAAGGGAGACACTGCTTTACAACTAAGCCTTTTGTGTTACATTTAGGATAAACATAACAAAACGTTAATAATTACAACGTAATTTTGACGATTTTACTCATCAAATATCTAAATAAATATACCACATAGCATATATTCTACCAGAAACGAGATGTAAATTCAAAAGTTATTTCATGCTATCCTGACTATTAGACCTTATCACGACCTTATATTTTATCCGTAATCACTGCTAACACCTGAATAAATTTCGAAAATGCTTCGTTTATCTTGTTTTTTATCCATAATTGAACACTGGAAAGAGAGGCTTCCATTTTTTCTCCAAATGCGCCTTGTAAAATTATTTTATCCTCCTCATTCTTTTCATCCGAAATGAGATCCAAGTTCAACACAGTTATCATTGATCTGGAATCAATTAAAGCCGTTGCACTCTTTCCGTTGACAGCAATTTCAGAATATTCGAGATCACTCATAGCTAATTTGGGTTCGCTAGATTTTTTCTTATTTCTCCTTTCTAAAAGGAACTCAGTTCGTATTTCTGCTGTTACTGCCTGATCATCTTGCGTGTGTCTATCAATACAACCATTCACTTACGTCGCTTTGTATCTTTTGAGACAGTTCTCCGCCAGGTGTTGTAATCCGCAAATATAACATTCTTTCGTTGATGTTTTTATTTCTTCCTTCTTTGAGTTCTGGGATTTCCTCTTGAATGAGGAGGAATATATCTCCGTACTGGTGAATTTTTCTGTTTTTCCCATGGCGGGCGTTTTATAAAAGCTGAATACTCTCTTTGGAAATTTTCTCTCGGTCTTCTGTTGACACTCGCTCTGACATTTTCATAATCGTCAAATTTTTAGCCAATTTGATCTGATTTTTTCAAATGTGTTCATTCGTCAATAAAATGATCTTATATTTCTGGCGGAGTGCTCCTTTTGATTTGGTCAGTAATCATCAGGTCACACAAATCTTCAAAAGTGTTAATCTGTAAGCCTCGAATCCATTCTTTAAAATAGTTTTTTTTTTTTTTTTTGTGAAATCACCCTAAGTGATGTCTTGTTTTTCTGATGCTTCACAAGTAATTGTATAAATTTCTCTGCTGTTAACTTATATCGCTTCAGGAGAATTTCTTTCAATTTATGCAACATCGTATGGCAAATGAGAAGTCAAATTTTCCTTTTAGATTTCAACTCTTTCATCTTATCTTTTCCTTTCGTCCACTTGTTATTTTCTGTGTTCTATCTGCATATTGAGCAATTCTCTGACAAACTCTTCCTCATATTCTTTTGTTTTCAAAATAGCATTCCTCAGTGCCATTACTGTCATCTCAGAAACACTCTCGATGCCCGTTTCTTTAGCGACATATTGCAAGTTCTCTTTTTTCCCTTTCGGTAGGATAGCTATTGCGATTCACAAATCCAAGGAATCAGAATTTGCACAAAATTCTCTCAATTCCGAACATACTCAAAACTCACTATATCCTGCCGACTGCGATCGTGTAATGTTTGATTGTGGTTCGAAGATATAGAGATATGAGTTACGACTTTTAAAACTTAACAAAACTTTATTTAAAGATTAAATAAGAATCGTAGCTTTCCCAGGGAGGCCTATTCAACTGCTCCCATGCTACTAAGACCTTCAAGTGACTCCACAAAATTTCCTCCCTCCTCGCGGGTGGTACTGCCTGCGCCACGTAGAGGAGGCTCTGAACCATTGCTGGGAGGGGAGGTGAACACTACAAAAGACTTTGAAACTTGGGTTCTAGTGGCACCATGCAGTTTACCAGAGAGCTGTGAATCTGAAGCAATCCTGTGTCACCACACTGAAACTACCAAATAATGACTCTGGTTTATCGCTGTAGATCTTTGTAGTTTCTTTGCAGGTATTCTTGGAATGACTTAATTGTCAAAAATCGCTTGATGCTTTACTAAATTTTCCCAACCATTACGAGAAAGACAGTGAACATCGTGGAGAAGTACGATGACACAAATAATCTACAAACCTTCGTGAACATATATCCCTTCCAAGGTAAAAGATCCAGAGATACACACGTGCTGCCTTACGTATTCGACAATGAATATTTGAGTAATTCTTTAGGGGCTTAATTATTGCTTTTGGTTCATTAGGTTTGGTTACAATTCACCTAATTTGTATATTAGTGGCAAATTGTTTGTTTGAGCTCGTGTTTTCCTGAAAATTATCAGTCATAATTAATAAAAACAGTTGCTCATTAGATGGAACCAAAAATTACAATTTTCATGAATTGTATAATCAAGAAAATTATGATTTGTTTATTTATATTATCTTTATTATCTGACAATAGTTCAAATTTGAAAGATATTTCGAAACTACACTGCTTGTGTATCTACAGAGACAATGTTTTTAACCAACTTTTACTTCAGTTAATAAGCTTTTCAATATTGATTAGTTAAATTTCTTTTTGATATATAACATCGATAAAAGAATCAAGTAAAGACATACTTAAAATTAAATTTATACTTATTTTTCCACAAAACCTCATTTATTTAAAAATAATCAAAGTTGGATGGATTTGTGAAAGCTTTTGAAGAAAGTGACAGTGTTGAAGTAAATATATGGGCTTTGGGGATATTCCATACACTATTTGTCGATGAATAAAAAATATCTTAGATCACAATTGTTTATGTAATGTAATTATGATTCGCTATTTTATATTTACCCATTCATTTCATTTAGAATTCAAAACTCTATAGCACAAATAATATTTTTAAATTTTTTTCAACTTTTTTTTTAATTTCATGTGCCAAAATCATAAGAAAATTGTTCTAAGATAAACTTAAAGTCTAAAATTCTTACCATTTTATTTGCATTTATTTAAATTCATCTTTAATATATATTTATTTATTATAATTCTGGTTATATACATGATATATTTGATATTATATGTATGATATTCTGGTTATATTTTTTATAATTCTATTTATATGTATATATATATATATATATATATATATATATATATATATATATATATTCAGTTAAACGTATCTTTCGCATCCGGGATTCATAATCGTCGGTTGGAAGATAAAAGTATGTTAGCCATTTGATATTCTACATAGCACGTTCACAGAATATGCTCAAATATTTTACTTGCCAAGAGAAGAAAACAAAACCACCTTTTCTATCTATATGCTAATACGGAAGTCAACAGTGATAAATTCATACACACACTGAATTTGGCAATTCAAGAGAAAGAAAGCAAAATATATATTTAATAATTTTGTTTCACAAACAAAAACACTACATGTCAGATAAAAAGTGAGATATATTTAGTTATTCTCTAAGCTATATCTTTTCTCTCTTTCATAAATGATAAATAAAATAGCAATTTATGATGGTACCTGTTTTCTTAGAATGCAAAACTATTTAAAATTGTTCACATAATTATTTTAATATTATTAGAAACAAACAAATAAATTTGTAAATTAAAAACGCTCATTATTTTAAAAGGTTTTAATACTGATTATTTACATTTTGGAATTTAAGAATAATTCAAAGGTGGGAAAAAAAAATTTCTCGCAATCATAAGACCTAAACTTAATAAAAATAGGAATTTGTTTTTTAAGAATAAACTTTAATTTTAAAATTTCTGCTATGAACTTTCAGTTTTTCTAAATACCAGTTTTGTTAAAAATGTACATCATTCACGTGTGAAACTGAATTTTTTTTTATCATATTTGATCATTTTTATAGTTTTTTATTACCAAAAACATGGTACGTCCTTAAAAAAATTCGACGTTAGTTAAAATCTCTTTCATTAAAGTGTGTTAATTTTTTTTAAAATTTAAATATAATTCAATTTTATTTATCTTTTAATTAAGGTTTGGTTTAATCTTATTAAAGTCTCTCTAGAAGTAATACTAGGATTATTGGCGATGGACCTCTTAATTTTGTACCTGGGTCCAGTGTCGAGGGCGACATCTGATCTGGCACCCCCTCACTTAACTTCCACAAAACGCCGACGAGAAGACTTTGGGCCCCAACATATTTCACGTTCATTTTCCGGCAAGTACATTACACGGCAGGTCTTTGGTGTCATAAAGGCTCGAACCAATGACTGATCGCTTGTACACCGTATAATTAATATTTTGTTGAAATAAGAAAATAATAAAATCATGAAATAAATGCATTATTTTTCTTTAATCAATTTATACTTAACTTCATAAACACATGGAATGGACTCTTTAAAAAATAAATATTTAACTTAAATTTCATACACACTCAATAATTAAACTATTCATAAATTAATTTTTTCATTGATTTTTTTATAACATTTCTCATACATTTCAGCGAAAATGTTGCAAAAAAAAAAACCCTGAAATCAATATTGAAAAGAAACATATGGTTATCATATTAAACGTCAAGAAAAAATAATTAACCATTAAAAGAAGTTGAGATTCCTTGGTGACATTTCTCGCATATTTATAGTTTAACAAACACGTTTTAGCTTTATATAAATCATTAGAAATATTTGTGCAAATGAAATATAATTACGAAGAACATTTTTTAACATATATGTACACAAATTAATTAAAATGCATACATTTATATATATTCATAATGGTTATAATAAATAAGGAAAAATCACAAATATAGCTATAATTCCCCCCAAAAATGCCAATTTCTATTAAATTTGAATATGTTAGTAAGTAAAAGGAGCTGAACTATATTACATTATGCAAAATAGTGGCGCTACGGTCGGAATTCGTCATTTGCGAAGAGCATAAAAGTGGATAGCTCATAGCAAGGCGGCAATTGTCGCTGTGTGTCTGACATTAGAAATCTGGTATAGCGAAATTATAACAATGAAATCGAGGCATCATTTGAACTGCATAGCTACTATTGGGAGATTAGAGGCTAGACAAATTCAGATAGAAGTGACTAGATGGCTACTTTGGCAACAATTTCTAACCATGGATTCGGTTTTCAGGAAGTTCAGCCAAGGATGGTTATGCACTACCACGAGTACATATCACCGATATTTGTCATTATTCTCATGAAAAAGTTGAACCACAACTCTGGCTGAACTCAGGTCTTCCCTCACTGTGAGCTCCGGAAGATTGCTTTCAAGATCAACCGTGCGTCAAAGGCTTCATTTACGTGGTCATCATGCGAAGCGACCAGTCATTTGCGTCCCACTCACGTCAGGCCGTAGACAGGAGCATTTGCAGTAGACCCTTCAGCATGTCCACTGTATACGTGATTAATGGAGGTCTGTTCTTTTTACAGATGTGTCCAGGTTTAGCATCCAAAGCGATAGTAGGCATATTTTCATTTGGTGAGAACCTGGAACTCGTTTTCCTCCATCACACATCCGAAAAAGAGAATCGTACGGATCTGGTAGAGACTGAGTTTGGGTTGGTATTTCTTTAGATGGATGCACAGACCTCCATATCCTTTCCCGTGGAAATGTTGATGGTCACACCTATAGAGATGATATCCATGATGCTTATGTGCACCCTTATGCTGGAACAAAAGGTGATACTTTCGTGTTACAGGTTGATAATGCGAGACCAAACAGGGCTAGCATCGTGGATGCTTATCATGAGCAGGAAGCAATTCAGTGAATACAGTGGCATACTCAATCTAAGCCTTACCTCTATCGAGCATGTTTGGAGTGCTCCAAAACGAAGTACTCTCATTACTCATTCTAGGACCCTAGCCAAGTTTTAAACTGCCTTGGAAGAGCAAAGGCTCACACTTCCTACAGAATTACAAGACCACATAATTGAGAGTATCACACATCGCTGTATGTGCTGCATTGCTTCTCGAGGGGATCGTACCCATATTAAAAGTACTTTTCGTATACCAAGCTGACACATCCGATTTACTCATGGTATACATCATATGCTAAATTCTATAATACCATAATTGTTCGGTGATTTCCTTTTATGCTATTTTATAACATCCTATAAGTTGTATAAAGTGTATAACTTTCATTACATTCTACACTTAACCTTTTGATTTATTTTCATTTTTGTGATTTTCCTTATATATATATATATACACATTTTTTTTATATATATTTTAAGATCCTGCATGCAAAATTCCCAAATATTCAAACATTCTGATATAAACATTACGGCTCTGAAATTCCAATCGTTCGATTAAATTTATTAAATAATACTGAGACTTTTAAACCTAAATCCTTATTATTATATCTGAATGAACTTGTTAATATTATATGAATTTTAAAGAAATGAGCCAACTTTTTTAAAATAAGAAGCTAAGAATTCTTCATAAATTAGATTATAAATCATTATAATATAACCCACATTAGGTAACAAAAAAAAGATATTTTGAAATTTATATTTTGCCTATCATCTGTGAAAGCAGGTGGTAAGTAAGAAATAATTCACTAAAATACCTGAAGTAAAATTAAAAAAATCTGCAACGCCTGCCTCTCGATTGTTTCCACAGTCATTATTTCAAAGTTAAACAATCGTTAAAATAAAATTTAAGAATTTTTAATTCATGCAACACAAAATTGGACAGATATGAGTCAAATTAGAATCCAATCAAGTTACTTATGGTCAAGTTTTAAATATCCAATTATCATAAATTGAAAAGAACTCTCTACCTCTCTTTGTCTCTATTTTTAGTTTCACTCGTCATACCTATGAGCCCTATTGTAAGGTAAATAATCAAAACTTTTGCTTACCAACTCACCTGAGATTAAATATGTTTAACTGCTAAGTTTGATTGTTCGAAAGATTAACATGATTTTTTTTTCCTATTTGTACTCCCTTAACAAAAGATATTTAACCAAAATTTTTCTGAAAACGGTAATCATTGATTAAAATGGATTTCTCTCATTCGTCAACTATTGATTACTCAATACTAACTCTAGTATTCTATTGTCCGTTGTTGTTTTAATATCCTTCTCCTTAAATCCATTCACTGAATCATTACATTCTAACCCGTATGTATCCATTCTCATTTGATTGGAAAGGAGATGACAATTTAAACAAAATAACAAATTAAACTTAGATGTTTGTTGAAGGCCATATTTTATAAATATAAACGTTCACTAAAATTAATCCAAATTTTATACATTTCACCCTTTTTTTAATTAGTTTTCATAAAATATATAAATTAAGAGTTGATAATCAAGCTATCTTAGCTTATTAGTCAAATTTTCAGAATATTTAAATCCGTAACCTAAAGTGTTTTAAATGCATTTTGAGTCATATTTTTACGCTGGTCTATGGTTTGATAAAAATTAAATTCCTCACATTATGGAAATGTTTTCACAACTTTATGCATCTACAAATAAATTGAATTATTTTAACTGCAGATTTATTCTTAGGAAAATAATGTATACAAAACATATTTTTCAAAATTTTTAATGTCGGTAATTCGCAGTAATTCTTTTCGTAAAATAAGAAATAATGACTTCAGTGAATGTGAGTAAAAATAAGTTAATACGACCGACGGTAAGTTCTAGATACAGAGATGAGGGAGAGACCACCGAACTAGGATGACACAAATTATTTTAAAACGTTAACACCTTAAGAAAATAGATTCAAAATAATTACAAAAAGCTATAGTAGCGAAATATACACAAGAATCAAAAATCAATTCAAACTATAGCATCCCAAAGGGAAACTCCAATTTTAACAAAAAAAAAAAAAAAAAAAAAAAAACAATAAAAAACAATAAAAAACGCCTTCTTCTTGCAAGAACCTCCAACGCCAGGGGATCTGAATTTTCCGTTCCATTTCTTCAGCTCACCCGTAAATCACTTATGTTTACAAATTATCAGTTATGATATTACTAGATGTTGCTTCAGTGGCACAATCGTAGAAGAGCTTTAAATATTTCATAAGATCCATATTCTTCACCCTAAATGAAGCTCATTCTTCGATGATGGTAAATAAATATGAATTAAAATATCACGCATAAAAACTCTAACATAATGCAGAATATAATAGGTAAGTTCTCGGTAGTGTCTAATTAACTATCTAAAGAAAATAGTAATAACATCAAAATGCAGGCAATGATGGCCTCCATAGTTGAAAAAACGCAGTACAATTATGAATAGTAATAAAATAAATGCAGCCATGCATGAGTGAACATAGGGTTCGAACCATGTGCTCTGAACTTAGCCAACACAGTGTATCACTAACCTTGATAAGGCATATACATTACCATGCTGAGAACCTTTCCGATATTCCGGAGAAAATGCCTTCTTTGTAATTTATTATTGACTTTACTATTATTTATCTTATGTAACAATCTATCTATATATTTAATTGATTATTATTTATTTTATTACATTGTGATCACTAAATCGAAGAGTCCCGAAAGTAACATGTTTTACTTTATTTATGTAAACGCTCTTTCTTATAACTACTATCTATCAGATCCAAATAAGCAAGTAAGTGTTAATTTCTGTTTATGACATACCAGAAACGTTAATTTAAGAGGCTATCTGAATCTGATAAGTATACACCCTTAATTCAACACCTCACGGTACTAGCGTATCGAAATAAATTTCAATTCTCCCTAAACGGGAGTAATTTGTACAAATGCACAATGGAAAGTGGCTTTCCACAGTTACACGTAAAAACTGAATTTACTGGAAAATGTTAAATGGTACACTTTCAGGAATTGATAAAACTGCTATCTGACCCACACATCTGACGCGGTATAAAAGTCACCCATTTGACGATTTTTGGGACAGCACAATTTCGTAACTGCAAATAGCTCTAAATGAAGATATTTTACAAAACTGATTTGCCTGTAGAGCCAGTGAAATTTTAAAAACTTATAGTCATCATTTTTTCATGACTTTTAATTATTTCAATTCCTCAAGTAATAAAAATAGATAAAATACCTGCTATAACTTTTTTGTTATTTTCTGGCATTTCAATTATAATTCACATTATAACCAGTACATATTCCCCAAAAGATTAATCTAAATGTTGATCAAAAGAATTTAAATCCATTTTAAAAATGTTCTCTTTTCCTCTACAGTAATGAGAAACATAATAGGATTTTAGAATTTGTCAAAATTTTTATATTTGTTCTAGCTTGATCTTTTGATTGTATTGTTATCTATGATTTTTTAAAACTCCCTCAAAAGCTTTTAAAAATAAATTTAAGGAAATACGCAATTAAAATAAAAGTAACATGGTTATTTACTTAAAGAATGTTCTCATAAATTTAAACAAAAAAGTATTTAGAATATATATTATAAAAATTGATAGTTGATCTTTTAAAATGGCATGTTAGAAAACCGGAAAGCTAATTGAAAGAATACAAAAAGGTTTGACTGACCTGTGTCCTCGTGGATCTGAAAAATGTTCTATGAAATTAATCATTACCGTAATCTATATGCATCTAATCTTTCACAAATGTACTAAATCCTCCAAGTTTCTAGATTTTATCAAACTCATAAGACAATTATCTGTCTTTCCTTAAGATTACCACTCTTTTAACAACGCCATTTTTATTAGAAAACATGAAAAATATTTTTTAAGAAATGCATCTAATATTTAGTCACTCGCATCATTATATTAACCAGGAATACCCAAAACGATTAAGAGCTCTTAACTATTAATACATAGCTAAACTAGTTTAGCGGAACCATGTATAAAAGTAATCTATAAACGAAAAAAGAGAGAGTTGCCATATTCGGCAATTTATCTCCAAAAAACGTTTCCTTCACCAAGGGTAAGGATTAAAACACATTAGAAACTACAAATTAAGGAGCTATACAATATTTAGTTAATTTGGCACCAATTCGAATCCATCGACTGCACCAATAAAAAATGAGCCAAAATCCAAATTTGTTTTAAAACATTCTCAAACTGAATAAAATAGGTTAAAATTAATATAAAAAATGCGGTAGAAGTCATATACATATAAAAATAAAAAAAAAGTCAAACCAAGCTATAGAAGCTAGAAGAAAAAATTCCGATTGCAACAGTAAAAAAACACCATCTTCAAATTGTCATAACCCTCCTTGATCTGAATTTTTGGTTCAATTTTTTCAACTCACCCACATATCAGTTATGATTACAAATATTCAATTATGGCTTTACTAAGTGATCGCTTTAATTACACAATAGTAAAGAACATTGGATATTTTATCAGATATACCATGGGAAATTTAAATTTTGCATTCCTTTTTTTAAAAAAGATTCTCCAAAGTTTTATTAAGGAACGGCTGTAATATAACTTTTTTAATAATTAAAAACTTTCTTATTAATTACTTTTTTAGTAATACGAAATGTAACAAAAGAAAGAAATCATCAAAATCATATGAAATACATACTTTGTGTATACTTGATGATATGCAAATCACTGGCATTTCAAAGTGAAGGAACATCACAAATCACAGTAACACCACTAAAAATATCTATATAAAGAAATATTGCTCTATATAGCTGGTATTGTTTTTTTTATCCCATTAGGTTGGTTCCTCTATCAATTTCAATACACATTGACAAAGAATATGAAAATTATATATTCAAGCCTATTTCTGAAATCAACAAAGGAAGAATCATTGACTTCAGATAATTAAGGACTATCATTACTATGGATCAATCATGTAATCCAAATGTAATCTAGCAAGTACGATGGCAGAACTGTAAGCAATAGACGAAAGATGAACGACTCATCGATGGCCCTGGTTGCAATTATCTATTCCTTCATTACCTGTGAAGACTTGCATATTGTGGTCAATGTAGTAATGAATCGCTCTACCAAATCAGGAATCATATCACAATAAATAATGTATATTACAAAACGATCGGTGTCTTCACATACCATCCATCGTTACTTGCCCCACAATAGAGAGTTCGCGAGGCATCCATTGTTTGATTACATTTGTCACAATAGCACAAACATTTTTCAACTGTAATGGAGACATTGAACAATCGAATAGCATAGCTATTTCAGACGAAACATACTTCTACCTACAATAGCATTGTAGTCAGATTACAGTCTGTATTCACTTCAGAAAGAGGATGCCTAAATTGTTGCCTGAAGCATTGTCAAACTGATTTTGCAACCCATATTATGGTTTGAGGTAATATTGGTTTCCACTACCGAATACTCCTGTTACGCATTGACCATATAATGACCAATTTGCACTATATGTCTTAGTTTTTGTACCGTTTTTCCAAACTTACCTTTAAAGCTTTCTTGAGACAACATTCTAGTGAGACAATGTATATCCATAAGAGGCATGCAATATTTAGGACTTTTTTGCCAACGAAATTGCATTACTTCCTTGCCTTCTCTTCTGATCTATCACCTATTGAACACATCCCATCAATGATTGAAGTTTTCCTAGCCTATTTTTCTCCATCGACTTACATACAAGATTAAATTGAGTTAAGTGGTGAGGAAGCACGAGCTGCATTATCCCAACAATACCATTAAACCTACTTTTATTCAATGTCGAGAAGTGTAGTAGTGCTTATTTACAGCCATGAAAGGAACATTAAATACTGATTTCATTCCCTTCCTCACCTCACAGAAAACAGTACTTTGAAGCATTTCATCTTTGTATTGTATGTTCTCTGTCGAATAAATTTGACTTTGATGCGTCTTGTTATTATTGGTGTTGCAATTTGGATGGCGAGAGGTGGATAAGATTAAATTTGTGAACACTAGAAAATGTTGAAAAAATTATGCATTTAATACTGTAAATATAATGTCTGTGAATTATTATTCACTGTTTGAGTGTGAAAAATTATAAGCATGATATAGCTGCTAACATTGTGGGACAATTTTGCTTTTATAATGAGAGTGCGTACAAGTTATTCTCAAAATATTAAGATTTCCACAAGTAAATTCAAAATGTTTTATTAATTTGGCTATCATTGAAAATGAACTTAATGAGCCTAGAAATTGGAAAACTTTTTGTTATATGTTTAATGAAATATTTAACACTTCTTCCTATAGCGATACAAGGTAAAATTCCGTATAAAGGGAGATTATGGACACTATTTTCCCAAATATTTCAAGTTAGCTGAATATTTTTTAGATCTAAAGCCCCTTAAACGGGGGGGAAATAAAATTCCTGATTTCATACTATGGTCATGAAAACGTACCTAAACATAGCTACATGTGTGAATAATAGCTTTATCTACTGATAATTGGCATTTTATGAAGACATCAAAGCTTATATTAAGGTGTATCTGATTGTCTAAAATCTCTACATAGTTGCTCACTGTTATTCGAATCATTACACGATCGCTTTCATCTTTCACTTTCAGAAGTAAGTAATCTAAAGGATTTGATATTGGTGGTGTTCCCCAGACTTAAGCAAGTCATGTTGTAAGGAATAGAGTGAATTAATTCATCGAATCGTATCAGTTTCTTTTGTATCAGTTTATATATTAAGGCGTGTCGGAACCTCAAATTTTTCAAAACAAATAATAATGATTTTATATTTTTGCACTTTCATACTGTATGGATTTTAACCTTCCCAAAAAATGCTTTGTTTTAAAATACATTGAAATGGGGTTACGCCCATTTAAAGAGTGAAAAATGATAAAAACGCACCTCATTTTTGGTTGTTAATAAAATGTGCAATTCTAAATGAAACATATAACTTTTGATATAGATTATAATGCATTGTCCATATATATTATTTTTTCTTATTAATTTTTAAGAGTTGATTATATTTTGATGAAATGTATTAAATTAGACTTAATTTTTTAACTGTCTATAGAATATATATAATATGAAAACATTTTGTTAGAAAAAGAAGAAGAAAATGATTATAATGTATGATATATTTACATAATAATCGACCTTGACTAACTAATATTAATAAAATATAAAATATCCTCTTTATAAAATAAGACTAGAATTTTTTTAAGATCGTTACTATCCATTTAGATTCCCTTACTCGTATATACTCTTTGAATAAAGAACTTTTTTTACTTCAAAATATAATTTTATCGTTTGTTTGTGCATCGTTTTACTTAATGTAATTGTAATAATAGTCTCTATTTTGAAATATATTATGCAGTAGTTAATTCTTGAGATAATGTCATGTAAATCAGTAAATTATAGTTATTATTATATACTTCAGTTAGAAATATTGTATGGGTAATTGTATTTCAATATGTCGTATAATTTCAATAAAATGTTATTTAATTATTTAAAATAAATTAGATGTCATTATTCAACACATAAGGCTTCGAATATTTTATTGTGTCATTATCTGAAGAATATTTTCTTATAAACATATATACATATTATTTATGAATGGTAGTTGAATTTTGTCCTTATATTACAGCTTCAGAAAAACATTTCCCAATTTTTCTGCTTTTCGTGCTTTCAAATACTTTTTTTTTAGTTTCAAAAGATAAATCGTAATACTTTTGTGTGTTACAACATATTTCAAATAACTTGCGAGGGGAGTTTCTTTTCCAAAGCTTTTACTCAAATGAGCTTATGGAAATCCTATAACATTTTTTTTGGAAAACAAGAGAAATATTTTCAATGTAATAAATTCAATAACTACTGGAAAGCCACGCAAATTGAGAACATTTCTATAGGTTGTTCATGTTTCACTTATTCTGATATTGTATTCAGTTTCTTCGGCTACGAAACTCTCTCTCTCAAGTTTATTCAAAATATTCCAAATAAAATTGCAATCTTTACTTCTGATATAAATTGTAGAACCTTTTCTTCTCTGAACGATAGTCCATTTTATAACAAATCGTACATAAATGCGATACTAGAAATACTTTTTACGGTTTCGCTTTACCGTAGGATACGTTCAAATTATCCACCGTGACTCCATTACTTGAATTTCAATGCACTATTTTCATTACTTTAAATTGAATCCACTGACGGTGAATAAATGGTTCAAGGATTGAAAAATTGTAAAGGAATTTCAAATATTTCGGTTAAAATATCTTTATCTTGTTTCCTTTACTGATATTAGGTTGTGATAGCGTAAATATACATAAAGAAATAAGTTATGTAAATCGGATTACCTCTAATTTCTGAAATATTTTCATAGTAACATCATTATTATTTTTATCCTCTACATATTTATTGCTTACTTATTCCTGATTTAATTACTCCATGTGACCTGTTTTCTCTTCAAATAGTCGACTTTTCGGTTATAATTGGTTAAAATAATAATGATAATCATATTCAAAATAGCCCCTATTCTAACAAACAATAACTGAAGCAATTTGTAAATTTCATTCTTGAAAATAAACATATAAAGTAAATAGAACGTACAAATTAAAAGTAAACATTAATAATGTAATTTGATATACATAACTGCTAGTTTTCATTTGTTTTGTTATCATATAAATATATTTTGTATAACCAAACAATAAATATTTTTAAAAAAAAATCTCCTAAAATAATTTATGAACATCTTACAAAAAATCTCATTTACTAAAATTTTTTAAACATTTATCCCGCTTGATAATTTTAACTTATTAAAAAAAATATTTTTATAATTTTTTCACTTTAAACTGAGGAATTCACAAAATATTTGGAATACATCGTATTTGATATTTCTGATTTGCTGTTTTAGAATTGGAATCAAAAATATTTTTCGCATGTATATCTTCGTATCAAATGTGTTTGTGAAAGCTTTTCAAATTTTCTTCAAATAAAAACTACAAATAAATTCCCATTAAACTTATCCATTACATTCAATAATTTCATTTTTATGTTTGGCTGCTATTTCTTTAACATATATTGTTCACGTGATCTATAATATATTTAAAGAGTTACGAAAATAGCTTGTCACGAATGGCTAAACCAGATATAAATATCTTTATAAGGAGTAAAAAAGTAATAATTCAATGATTTATATTGAATCATTGTTTAATATCTGTTGTATAATGTAAATAAATATGTTTGAACACCACAATTGCTAAAATATTTAGTAATATTTAAATTGATTTCAAGTGCTGAAACTATTTTCAATTTAACACTCGATTTCTTCTTCCAGAGAAAAATAATCAAATTTACCCTTTTTTAGTAAATTTCATACTAAAAAATATACATTGTTAAATTTTTCCTAAAAATATGTGAACAAAATTATTTCTTTAATATTCCGTACTTACTCAAGTAGGATCTGAGCTCAATCAATGACTTACAATATTATTTTAAGTATCTTATATTGTATGTTTTCCAAAAAAAATGAAACCTAACAGTCATTATTGATTAGTATTCATTTCTGTTGTATGTATTTATAATACTGTTCTCAGTGACATAAAGGATATATAATGACACGCATGTTGATGGAATATTGATACAAGGATATATTTTGCGTTTTTGTATACTATTTAGATTAAGTTTAACATTTTTAGAAATAAAAACTTTGAAAACCATAAGGACTGATATTTTAGTTACCTAGTGCACCCGTTAGCAGGCACTTGGAATGCAATAAGAAATGGAGAGGAAAGGTTTGATTTTAACGCAGTTACTATGGTAAAAAGCTAAACCAATTTATTTTAACCAATTTATAATACATACGACATTTTAATAGTAAAATTTTATATTTTCTAAAATTAAAAACCTTAATTTACAAGAAAATAAGAGCATTACATTCTGAATAAGCAGTCATTTATCATGTTAATCTTAACAAATGATATGCAGCGCAATAGTTTAATACATCCTTATTGCGACATTTTACACTATTGGGTTTAACACTTAAGGAACACACTTCTTTGATTTTTTTTTTTTACATCACATGCAGTGACGATGTAGATTACTTATGGTTTCAAAAGATTTAGACAGGTATGCTAGTATTTTCTTAGATAAAGAATTACTATAAAATCCATGAATCATTAATAGTAATATTTAGAATATTCTAAAAAATTGCATACAATCATTGTTCATTACTTTGAGCATATATACGCCACACTTAGTAAAGTTGAAAATAGTTGCTATTTCTGGTACTGTTATAGTACTATCAGCAATTTTTAATGCTTCTATGCGTAGTGTTCAAAATGCATGAATTTTTTTTATTTATATCGGTAAAGTATTTAATTTTTCCTGATTGGTTATGCCGATTTCATTCCTTTAGGAATACAAAAATTTTAAAATTATTATAAAATTGCCTTCTGGTTTCCTGTTTAATTAATTGGTAGAATTTTACTAGCATTTACATAATCTTTTTGACCTTTGTGTGGTTTGATTCCTTTACTTTTCTTATAGATATTATGGGTTGTTGTACTCATAACTAGTTTTCTTATTTAATTTTTTTCTTATAATCTCTTTCAGTTTTATTAGAAAATGATTTTTTGTTATTTATTTTATTCTATAATTTTTATTAGATTGCCATTTTTATGTAATATAATTGCTGAAAAGGGGAGATTGACCATTAATTCTGAAAATTCCTTCTTTAAACAATCTTCAGACAATTACAGCATTAGTTACATAATATTACTTTATCCTAATTTTCTTCAGTTTTAAGACATTTCAATTTTGATTTCTTTATTTCATCTACAATGCAATTAATTCTTATTATATTTTAGTTTTATTTACTTGCTTTTAGAAATTTATCTCTATAATATGTAAGATTTTCTTAAACAAGCTTTGTGCTTTAATTTTACCTCAATTTTCATTATCTGCAATGATTTACCCGTAAAATTATTTATAGTTTCATGAATATGAATTTTCTTCATAATTATTTAATGATTTTTCCGTACTACAGTTTTTCCTTATTTCCTTTTTATAATATTTTTGAGATTTATTTCATCAATTTCTTTTTGAATAAAATGG
>BMAW01116157.1:3346-20554 GCA_019974015.1 Nephila pilipes | reverse complement strand
TCGTTTTGTTCAGACGAGAAATTTTACTTTTCCACAGACAATAAAATGATACCATGGTCAGGATGACCAACAGATTCGTTTTAAAATTAAGAATCTAAAACATGTTCAGTTAGGAAAGAATATACTTATCAATGGATGTGCTGGCTGCATTGTATCCAAAATTCAATAAGAGCAACTGTTGCTCTGTTAATATAACTCCAGATCTCACCAGCAATCAAAACGAAGGGGTAGCAGGACTGCACAAACTACTTCGATATAGCAGTAAAGTTGGCTACGGTCATAAACACAGGAGTGCAGGATTGCACAAATATCAAAATTACTAAAATAATTTTTCGCGTTGGGCGCCATTATAACTACTTTTCGTAGTTACAGAAGAAAAGGGCCCAGATCACTAAACAATTATTTTATTACAAGGACAACACATTTATGATTTACATACATAGTAGAAATCAAAGAGATATTGAGCCGAGTATGCGCCGAGGGATTTCCCCGTTAATGCGCATAATTGGTTTAGTGCTCCGAACACCTTGAGTTCATATGCTAAACTGAATGCGTGACGCAGTTATTGTAGAGGGCGTTGCAGGATTGAGGGGAGAGGAAATACATTGGTTACAATATGTATATATATATATATATATAGTAACAAGAATTAACTATTTGCTGAATTCTTTTGATAACGTTTCAATGTCTGCCACCTACTCTAGTCGTCCCATTGGTATATACACATACGCATTTTCCCCCTTCTAAATAGTGTTTATTAACAAAATAATTATGTACGTTAAGAATTTCATCGCTTGTTGAGTAAGAAACCGATTATATGCAACACAATAATTATTCTTTTATTTCTTTTAAAGTAAAATCAATATATTTGACGGTGCTAATAAATGCGGCCTTTTTAGAAATATCGCATGATTCGTTAATTTTGTGCAACAAAATTTTTTGATTCCTTTATCTTGTGTATTAACTGGTATTCCATATTCTCTGAAGTTTTTTAAATTCTTCTTTTTTTTAATATCATTAGATAAGGGAATCCATTTTATGCTTTCTGTAGCCGAGGATTAGTAAGCTTTCTCCAGTGATAAATGATTTTTTGGTTTTAGCAATCCGAAATGTAACTAGGTCTCAGATTTTTAGTTAGGGTTTATTCTGAACAAAGTTTTGTTTAAATGCTTTAGTTTGTTATCCTCATCCTGTTTTTTTTTTACTCTCAAAATATACACACGGTTTATTTTCCAACTCGGTATGTTAAGACTTCAAATGTCCTAACATTTTTGATGGTTTCAAAGCATCATTGACAAAAACTTCATAGCGAATGATACATATCGGACGTACATCTTCGTCCGAATATTTGGGCCAAAGAATGAGCCATTAGACCAGGGGTGGCCAAACCGTGGCGCATTGGATGATTGTAAGAGGCGCTTCAGTCAGTTCTGAGTGAGCCATCTTGGTGTCCAGTTTCGAAGCAGAATTTTTGAGAGCGTTTTATGTGTGTGTTTTTATTTTGTGTGGTACATGTACGCATCTGTGATCTATTTCTTCTCTTTCAATATACTTTTTTTGATTTTTGCCTTTTTCTGTATTTTTTAATTCTATGTTTTTTCAATGTTTTTCCATGTTCATTTGAAATGAAACAAAAGCTGTTCATCTCTTTATTAGAAAATAAGAATTTGAGTCAATTTCCATGTTTGAAAGAGGTGAGTGAATTTGTTGAGAATAATAGCAATTTGATCAAATGTATTAAAAAAAAATCAAGAATGCAAAGGGCATTTAAAGTAATTTTCATGATTTTTCTATTGAAAAAAACTGCACCGTTATAAACCCTATTTTCACTTAGTGATCCAAATATAATGCAGATGCATAGTAATATACGAATGAAACTGATTGATTCAAAAACAAATTTATACTTAAAATAAAATTTCACCAGCTTTATCCAGATCAAAAAATCTTCTGACGTAATTCATTCCTGTCGCCCATTACCAAATGAATATTACCCAGACTTAAGAAAGTTTGCAAAAAATTATAAATGCCACCTTGGAACGACAAAAAATGTTATAAAGAATTTTCATCAATGAAATTGATTGAAAGCAAAACAAGGTCGCGAATAAATTATGAAAATTTGAAAAATTCTCTGCTGCTCTGAGAAACAAATTTAATACCAAACATTAGAAAGTTAGCAAAATCAAACATATTCAAAAGTTTCATCAATCGTAACGTTCATGTGCTATAATAGATAATGTCTTACATACAATAATTATATCATTTTGAAAAGTTATTTATGTCTATAAACATACCTCTATTAAAAATATTATTAAACATACGCTAGTGCCAGGACTCTTTCAAGCGAGCAGAGAGAATAGACAAGTTCCAAGCTGAAGTCGCTCTCAATGCCCACAACTGTTGGTCTAGAGTTGTCTTCACCGACTATCTGGCAGCTGTAGCACCATAATGAAGCCTCTTGCACAGGAGATCATTCCTGATTACTGTGCATTAGGGATTCCTGAAACTGGCGTAAATTAATTATTTTGACAGTATGATTTAAGTTATTCCCTTTCCTTCTCTAAGCAGATTTTATCCTTATCTCTGTTTACCAGCTCTTAACCGTGAATATAAGATGATATAAAAATACTCGAGTTATGTGACGCATTTGAATTTGTCCGTCAAAAAATTGTTACATGGTATACTAAAGACTGGCCACACCTGCCATAGGAAAGGCTCGGGTAGTATCGGATAAGGGTAGTTTCTAGCATTTGGTGCAGGTGACAACACCTGTCTAGACATTTCGGGCAAAGGAAGAAACTAGAGATGCCGCAATATTTAATCAAGTGGCAGCGTTGTTGACATGTAGCATTTTTTTGGGTTTTTTTTAAAGAGTTTTGAATGAACGGTTAACTTCTGGTTGTCCTAACATCCCTGAAAATGAATGTAAGTCGATGTTTTTTGTATATCTTGTTGAAAACAACATTATTATTCTTTAGGTTTTTACCTTTCTATGATGTTCAGGTTGTATCGGTCAGAAGTGTTGCGGGTTGTATTGGGTACAGCTTAAGGCTGATCAGAATTGTATTCTCGCAGAATTTTTTTTATTTTTCAGAAAAATATGGATAAACATTTCAGAAGTGGAATAAATGAATATGAAAGAGAAGTTGTAGAAAAAGTTAGAAAGAAAGGAAATTACAATTTGGAGAGGAATGAAAGACATTCTGTTCCCCAAAGCACACTATGTGATAATTCGAGAGATCTTACCGAAGATAAATAGGTAGAAATAAAACTACGTTTGAAAAATGTTGAGACTTTTCCAAAAACATTCATTGATTAACAGGAGATGGTATTATACAATCATATTAAAAACTTGGATAGCCATCTCATGTCCCTAAGTAAGGAAGAATTTTTGAAACTCGTCTATCAATAAGCAGAAAAATTGAAAATAAGGCACCATTTCAATAATACAAAAGAAAATATTGGATATCAAGTAAACACAGAAAAGGTAACATAAACACAGAACGCTTTTATTTTTAATACGAAATGTTAAAGATACAAAGACTGATCATTTTATAAATGTTTTACATTTATAATACTTTCTTATCATGCATTAGCTTATTTTTAAGACCTATAATTTGTACTTTTATAAATCTTTCAAAAATAATTCTGCTTAATAATAAAAAGTTAATTGTGAAATCAAAAGAAAATATTTTGTTTGCATATTTTTTTAAGGTCCGATACAGTTCTCCACAAATAAAATTGATTAAAATATAGTGTCTACAAAAAGTGAAAAAAGTAATTGAATTTCTTATGTTATAAAAAATGTGTTTTAAGAGGTGTGTTTATAGAACAACAAAGTTTTTTATGAAATGAAATCTGGTCCAACTAAGGTGTAAAAATATTTTATAATGAAGGAGAAGCCAAGGTTTCCTATTTTACCCGGCCTTCCACCACTTTAATTATTCCTGACTAACTGATAAAAGGTTTTTACCTTTTTTTTGGTGGACACGTAAGTTCTGTTTCACTGTCGGGTTTTTTTTTCTTCTTTTTACACGGTGAACTAGTATTGAAAAAAAAAATCAGTAGCGTGCTTTGATTTCGGTTTATGTTATTAAGGATTAAAAGTAATTTTTTCTTCGCGCCTATATAAGTATTGGAAATTTACAAAAAACTTATTTTTATATTTGCCCAGAAGGTTTAAACGTGTTGTAAGGAACGTCTAGAAATAAATGCCATCACAACATTGCGAGATGTAACAAGTGACAAATGCGAGTTCATTCCAGAGTTGCCAGCCTTCAAATACAAAATTATGGATTCTAAATCCTAAAATTATGGCATTTATCGTTAATTTTATTATGTTCAATATCGTTATTTTTTGAATAATTTTTTTTAAACTTGAAGGCAAAGGTCTCTGAAGACTTCAATGTCCCTCATCTTTCCACTGTCAACATTCGTCTTTTTGCAGACGATTTTGCTTTGTTAACAAAATGGAGCAATCTCAAATATACCATTCGCACCATGCAAAAGTATTTTGTCTCCTTAGACTTGGCTAACTGATTGGAAGATATCTAGCCATAAATGAAGACAAATATCAGGCAATATTATTTTATAAAGATAGACACCTCCCTCTAAAACCTTTTCTTAAAGAAAGAAATTAATAAATAGAATTGGTTCCGGTGGTACGGTTTCTGGACTTCCATTTACACTAAAAATTAACTTACGCAAAACATACAAAAAGTTAAAAGATATAAATTCTGAAACAAAACAACCTATGCATCTCATTAATTGGTAGACACTTTCGGGGTAGAACGAAACATTGGGGTATGTTATTCTACCCCGTGCGCTGTGGAGGAGGAGAGGGGGAGTTGTTGACCTTGGCTTTGAAGTGCCAGAATTGTTTCGAACCCTGGTCTAGTGGGCTCGAAGAAAATTTGATCGGTCACTTATTGCTGTGCCTCTACCAACAAGGCAAAAAAGATGTCTCATCTGGTCAGTTAAGTAAGGCGTTTTAACTTCTGGCACTGTTGTAGAAGAGAGTCGCTGCATATTTCCCTTCTAGTATCATTGTGATGATTATACGAAGAGAAACATTGATATTTTGTACTGAAGGTTGCTTTTGATTTTTGCAGCCATTACTGCAATTGATATACATCCCTTCCATGATGAATTGAGTTTTGCTTGGAGCAGTTTCCATTTGAGTCATCGACTGTCTCGGGTCGAGTGGTGGGTCTCTTCCACACGTGCACCAGAGCCGGAATATCATTAGTCGTGATTTGAGTTAGACATACAGAGGCAAGTGTTTTGCGTCGGAGACATATGCAATCAGTAGGTATAGGCTGTGCTGCTATCTAGTGCTCAAGTCCTGAATCACCTCTTTGGCGCTGCCGCATCAAGGTCACCATCTCACACTCTCCCTCTCCATGGGGTAGAATAACATCTCCCGATGCCTTGATGTTTCGTCCAGCGCCGAAGTGGTTTTTCCAACCCCGTGGAGGGAGGAAGAGTTGTTGGCGATTTTGAGTGCCTCTATTGTTTCGAACCCTGATTCATTGGATCCGTAGGAAAGTTGATTGCATTTTGTCATGCTCTAATCCACTAGGCTGAACATACGTCTCATCTGCCTAGTTAAATAAGGTGTTTTATTTTCTTGCGCTGTTGTTGAAGAGAGTCGTTGAACACTCCTCATTTTCCTTAAAAACAAAACTCTCTTGTACTAGCAAGTTTCACACCCAGTTATTACATGCGTAGCTCCTGGATGTGTCGCAGAAGCAAAACAAAATACCCATAATCATAAACAAATGCTCCATGGTATGTTAGGAACTCTGTTTTCCCCAACGATCTTCAAATAGATTCCATACAGTAGGGGCCGAAATTGTGGAAACATTTTTGAAATTTTTTTTTGATGTTTAAAGACTCATATATATATTATTGTTTGATAGTACTGCCATAAAATTACATATCATTGGGAGAATAATTAAAATAAAGATATATTGCAATATAAAGTTTGTTTCATTATCTGCACTCTATCAAAAGGTAAAACCAAAAACAAGGGAAAAGGCGCATTACTTGATTAATTTGATATGAAGTAGTTTTCCTTCATTTGAATGTAGCCGATGAGCTCGAGTGTTTAAATAGCCAACCAAGTATAATCTTTTTTTTGACCCTGAGCCAATCAGGTTACAGTAGGATTCACCTCTTGATATCATTTATTAAAGCTCAAAGGAGGACATTTGTGAGTGTGTTAAGTGATTGCTAGTAATTATTTTTTTTATTAAATTGTTTAATTTAGTTAGTATGTAAGATAAAAAACATTATAGAGATGGCGCGAAGAGTTTACTGGTCACCCAGAAAATGATGCAAAATGATGATATAACGTGATCAAGGCTAAAGTTATGAATAAATTACAAAATAAATTGGTGAAAACTCTCTTATCCAATAGTGGCGTTTCGAAATATACGCAGAGATATAAGGAGACTCAATCACTACAAAACAAAATAGTTAACGGCAGGAAAAGATTCACATCTATTGATGATAGGCAAATTGAAAGACTAAACTTACGTGATAGAAGAAAATTACCAGAAAATATACAAGAGGAAATGGTGTAATGTAGTGTTAAAGTTTGTGCAGAGATTTTTCGACGTAGACTGAAGGAAATATTTTTACAACCATAGAAAATGTCAGCAGCCCGCTAATTAGAGCCAAAACTTTCTTCACCAAAACCAATAGGAAACAAAAATTCTCTAACAAAACAAACAAATAGTCGTTGTCCCTCAAACCTTCATAATTTTTCAGTATTATCAATTACAATAAACACCAACTCTCTCAAATGATTGATCCTTGATACGCAGTGACTCTCTTACATTTTTCAGGTTTGTGAACCTGAAGATCAATTTCTAACCATAGATACTTCACATCCCTGAAGGCTTTTCCTCGTCTGCACTTTATTATTCCCTCTTCTATTCCTTCTTCTATATGTTCCTACCACCTCTGTTCGGGAAGCGATTTCTAATGGGTTTTCTTTAATTCACATTGTAACTTTGGATGAAAACTTTAAAAAGCTTTTTTTTTTCACATTTTAAAGCACTCATTTGAGCTGAAATTTTCTATACACGATTGTTTGGTATACAATACGATAATTTAACTATAATTAATAAAAATTAATTGAATAAAACTAATTTTTAAAGAATTAAATTTTACTCCAAGTAGTCGATTAGTCGTCAAATCCGTTGCTAAGGTGAAGGGGTCATTGCTTAAACTTTCTTTTGTTAATTATTTTAGATGATAAATTGAATAAATGTCAAATAATAAAATAAATTGTTAAAACTAATTATTGAATAAATTCAATTTGACTCAATGTTCCCTTTTGCTCTTAAAATTTAAGATATAAAAAATTATGTTACGCAGAGTGTGAAGTTTGAAAGAAAACCTATGTTTTAAATACTCGTTTTTTATCGATGTTTTATTTCTCATTTTATCTTCTCAGACACTTTTTTCCTTGATTCCGAGCAGAAGCGTTATATCTCACTGGCGCTTGATATAAATCCAATTTTAGTTGTAGAACGATTTTTGTACATTTTTCCCCCCAAATGAGCTGCTATATGCGAAATGTAGAACTGCGAGATGCACTAAGCTACCTTTTCCGTAAAACAATTTATAATTAAAATTTTAAAAAAGTTCTTTAATAATATTGATCATTCTGACAATAATTCCCTCAAAAGAATTAAAAATATCCTCCAAATCATCCAACTGGAGGACGCAGAAGTATTCCAGCAAGCCAATGAGATTTCTAGATACTATCTCTTCCCTATTCTGCAATGAATTTCCAATACAATTAGAATGACGAGGGCAAAAGAGCTCCACACCTTCTAACCGTAACACATCGATTCACCTCTTTGACTCATCGGTCAAATTCCCTATTCTGCTAAATGCTGCTCTCAGGCTGAATAAACTAATTATAATAATTCCATTTCTTGCACTTAAATTTTATTCATTCCTAATTCTAAATTTCTCTGGTACTTTCAGTACCTAAATGTAAATCAGCTCACTCAGTTTTTTTCAGAACGGAAGTCAAAGCCCATTTGGATTAACTACTCCAGAAGACTTGTTCCATTTGTTCCTAATTACATTCAATTGAAATTCCCTGAATGTAGCCTTATTAATTTATAGATTTATGAGTGGGGTCTTGTATGCATTTATAATCAACTTAATGTGATCCATTTGCTTAAAAATGGTCTCCAACCCTGTCATTCTCCTCAGGAGTTAATCTTCTTTACGAAAGAATGAGAATCATGACCCAAAATTACCCTAGTGATCTTTTTCTTTCCCACGGGGTTATTTATCTTTAGTAAACACTGGTGATGCGCCCCCGGGAATCACTAACGATTCTTCTTTATTTTCGACCTTTCTTGTAAACAAATTTTTATTCTTTTCATCTCTTTTTCCGGTATAGATTGACTTTTAAACGAAGTTTGACTTAATCTTGCCAGATTTGGTTGTTGTGCCATAAACTCTAACTGTCACTTCCTCCAGACTGTCTTAAGAAGCATAACGTTAAATTTCCATAGCTGATTTTTTCATTCAATAAAAAAACACTTGAGGTAGTTTCCTTTTCAAAAGATAACGACGCTATCTGTTGTTGGCAGCTTTTTTAAAAGGGAAAAGTAATGTGTTTGCTTTAATTTTTATTTGCTTATCACAGGTTTTCATCGAAATGTATAAATACGTTATGATGAATGATACAAAATGAATATCGATGTCTCCTTTCGAATAACACGTTGGGACACTTGTCAGGTGTTTCTCGAGTGGATTTTTAGAACTCACTCTTTAGACTCCCCGACATTTTGATTTCATGATAGCTATGTTAATCCTAAGGGATTTCAACTACCGTTCTCAAATCTTTACTATTTTATCTATTTGAATGCGCTGAAGTACAATCGAAAGAGCAAAACATAATGAAGGTTTCTGCGAAATTTAATTTTCCTTCCATTCTTTAAAAATAATTTTACTCCCATTTTAATCTTTCGTTTGCGGGTGTTTTCCAATCTTTAAAAATATTCTTAAATATTTTTCATGTTAGTAATACAATTTAATTTTGATTGTGCTTATTTTAAATCTGAATAAAGAGATTGAAAATCTTGGAACTGATACTTTTAGAGTGACTGTGTCACTAAAAATTCATACTGAAGCGTGTACGCTTCACTCTGAATACCATAACAATGTCACTACAGAAGGTATTACATTAGACTTCGATGGATAGTTAGGAACCAATGATCGAAATTATAACGAAGCATCTACTTATTAGAATAAAGTAATTTGGTAGTTTGGTAGAGGTGGGACCAAAACCCACTCTTTGTATGGGGAAAAAAAAAGATTTCTTGTATATTCGGAAGATGTATAAATATGTTTTGAATGCAGAGCAGGCATACAAGGTGTGACTATTATATAACGAGAATGACGCTGTAAAACATCTTATTCTGATTTCATACAAATTTACTTATTATAACCTTCAATATACATCCCTACTCTATCACTACAACACTCCATGCGAATCTTCCATTGTTCGAAACAAGCTGGAAATCTTCTTCTGTCACTCCTTCAGGACTTTCTCTTTCACGGCTTCGACGGACTGAAGCTTGTTTCTTCTAATGCAGATTTCACCTTAAGAAACATATAAATGTAAGATGGCGCAAGATCCGGCGAATGGTCTAGCACTGTACTTGGCCTACATACATCTTGACAGACAATGCGGAATGTCTTGTCCTTCCCCAATTAAGGTCGTTTTTTCCAAATTCTTTTACGGAGTTTAGCAACAACGTGAAGACAATATTGTAGATCAATAGTTTGCCCATCAGGAACCCAGTGAAGGTACACAATCCCATACATATCGATAAAACAATCGTCATTGTTTTGAATTTTGATTTGATTATTCGAGCTTCTTTGGCTCTCGGTGAAGATGAGTTCCTCCAGTGCATGGATTAGCACATGGTATCGGGATCAAAAGGAAAAAACCACGATTTGTCACACCTTATTATCCTTTCCAATAAGTTTGGGTCATTTTCAATAGTCAAAGTATTAGTATCAACATTTTTTTAGTTCTTCAAACGTGAAATTTTTAAACACCATTTTGACACACACTTTTTGAGTGTTAAAATTATTATGTACAATTTGCCGTATGGATTCTTTGTCAACTCCTACAGTCGCAGTAATCGCACCAATACTTAACTGACTGTCAAATCGAACCAGATTGCCGATTTTTTTTCGATATTGTCATCCGTTTTTGAAGTAGAATGGCGATCGGGTGTGAATCATATTTAATGTCTTCTCGGTCATCTTGAAAACTCTTACACCATACAAATACGCGAGCACGCAATAAACATTAATTGTCATACACTTCTTTTGTCGTTTCGTCGATCGTTTTTCAACGGCGTCGTTTCTATCGACTTGTAGCTTTCAGCCCTGATGCCATTTAAGACCCAACTTTTAGCGGGATTGATGCACTTTAAATATGTCATAGTCCAAGGTTCTCCCGTTAGCGTGGTGTAGAAGTACGAAAAGTTAGGTGCCAGTTTCAGTGTCGACTTCTTCACTTGACCAAGGTTCAAAAGGATTTGGTCCGTCACCAGTAACCTTCGCGTCACTTCTAAGTAGGACTTTTCTAAACAATCAATTAATACCCAAGATAAAATTGAAGGGTTTAGGTAACCTCTTGAACACCTGCTCTACAGACCAGACCTATCTCCAAGATATTATTCCTTTTTGTTATCCTTAAACCCCTCCTCGTCGACACTGAACGGGAAGCTGCTTGAGATAATACTCCAAAGACTTTTATGAAGAGGGAATTGGAAAACTCATACAGAGATGGAATCAATGCAATTGGCGTTCATGTAGAAAAATAAACATGCTTTTCAAGAAAGTATCTTAGTTTCCCTTTTTTTTTATTGGCTTGTGTAATCTACCAACTAACTTATCCTAATATACCAAAGAGAATATTATTCAAGAACTTATTGAATTGAACTTATTCTCTGTTAGTAAAAAGTCTGTAAACCAGAGGCTACTGAAAGAAAGTTGGTTAATTTGTGAGTCGTGGTGTACCTAATCTGTTCATACATCCCGTTCAAATCGAGACCGTCCCGTTTTTAAACAGCTTATCCCTTCGTCTCCAAGTACAGTTTTGGGACATCAAAATGTCCAATTTTTAGAAAGAAGGAAACCCACTGTAAAAATTTAACACCATGAAAAATGAAAAAAAAAAAAAAAAAAAAAATCCAAAATACCTAATGGCAGAAGACATTTTCGGCGTTGAGTGTTTTTCACCCCGTGGAGTGGGAAGCAGTTGTTTGGCCTTGGAGTACTGGTGGCTTATCAAACCCTGAACCAGTGAGTCCGAAGAAAAATTGACCGATCGCTTTTTGCTGAGCCTTAATCAACTAGGCTAAAAAAGACATCGCTCTCGGGCACGTTATTAAGGCGTCTTAACTACTGGTGTAGTTGTTGAAGACAACCGCCACACATTCAAAATGTGACCGATGTATTGATTGAAAAAGGATTTACGAGGGTCGTTCAATAAGTCCTTAGAAAATACAAAAAATGATGCACGTAGCATCGAAAATGGTTTGTTTTTAGAATGTATCATGGCTCACTTGACAATTGTCTATGTCTCAGTGACTCATATTCATGATCATGACGCCTTTTGTATCTCAAAAATTCCTCGTCATAACTTTTCCGCCCGATGAGATCAGCTTCGAAACTTTGGAGAAGACTCACCGGAAGCAACCCAAATTTTGTTTTTTGCTTGATTTCCAGTGTATAACGATGAATCCATTTATCATCGACGGAGACAACTGGATGCAAAATGACGCAAAAAACTCGACGTGGTAGCAATCACATTCTGATTCGGCAGCAAATGACTACCAAATCAAATCTAACTTATGAATCAATGTCATATTTGTTTCTGCTCCATTTAATAGATGGCAGCACCCAATGGTAGCAGTAATTTACCTTAATGATACTATCTGTCTTCAAATACAAGTATTTTTTGAGCTGCTCTCGTTTATTAACTGTAATGAAGGTACATAAGTATTTTTTTTGAAGTGTATATTCCTTTATTTCTAGCTATAGTGGTTTCTCTGTAGCGTAATGGTCATGGTCATGAACGCTATGTAAATAAATAATCATAATTCCCTTAATCTTCTATATGTTTGATGATATGTCGAAAATAAAGATCATAAAAAAATGAAGAATATATATGATGAGAATAAGCAGAATAAGTATATATTAAGTAGAATAAACATATAAAACAAAAAAAAGTTGGAACACAGGTATTGCAGTCATTAATGAAGTTATTACAGCAATCGGTGAGCGTATTACAAATGGTTACAGGTTTCCGGAATCACTGTGATTCATTCATGAACCATAAGCAATTTGAGAAAATCCATCATGTATTGTTAAAGAACATTAAAATACCTAACACAATTAACAGTGTATTTCATTCATTCGATTTTTTTAACTAATCAAAAAAAGGTAAATTTTAAATTTACCATATAAAACAACAGCTGTACTGCGAAGATAAAAACATTGTTCTCAGGAAAGTTTTTTTGACCATTCCTTCTCGGTGTATTGTTGAGGTTTTCTTCTTAGCTCCCTTTTGAAAGTAGAAGAGTCATTTGTAGTTAATATGGAAATTAGTACTGAAACCTACAAGTGACCATATTATCTGCACTGGCAGTATTACCCTCAAATTGTCATGTTTCACGTCTTCCCGACTGCAGATGCTTCCGTGGAAAAGGTATATTCTTTTATGAATAAGTCGTGAACGAGTTACGAAAGTACATTAGCAAGTCGCAGTTCTGAAAGTTAATTAGCAATGAAAATTATAGAAAATTCTATCAGGATTTTCAATCTTTTTTGTAATCAAATGCAAATGTATTTAAAAGAGTACTCTTTTTAGAAATATATAAGATTGTATATATTGCATATAGTTTTTCATTTCTGTTCTTTTCATTAATAAATAAAAACCGAGAATGAATATACTTTTTCATGAATTAGTATTCTGTTAGCTAAAAATAAGTAGGTGTCCTGTTTTGAAGACAAATGTAAATGGCATCGTTAAGAAAACATAAAAGAAATGCCCACAATTGTTGCACATCCAGAGCAATTATCGAAGCTGTAGTATCTTATGTCGCGAACTTATGGCCGGCGTTGTTTGCATTGAGTCGTGGATTCCAGTTCTGAGCCACTGAAGACCTGCCATGTAGCGGGACTGATGCACGTTAGATCTGTCGATATCGCAAGCCTTCCCTTGGCGTGGTGTGGAAGTTTGGAAAGGAAGATGACAGCTCAGACTCAAAATTACGAGAACCATCACCAATAGTCTTTGTATTGCTTCTCAGAGAGACGTTAATAAAGTATAACAATAACTACCAAATTGCTTAAGTTCATAAATTCCCAAGGTTTAGTATGAATATAATCATATTAACTAACAACACATCTTCAAACTTTTTATTCCATAAGTAAATATTAGATCTGAAGGCCTCCAAAAATGCTTCTAATCATTTCCCCTGAATTAAGGCTTATATAAACAAAATGCGATACAATTAATCCTTCATACGCTTACAAAAAAAAATTTTAAAATATTTTTAGAAATGTTTTATATAAATATATCCTCCATTAAAACAATTTCTCTTTGTGTTATAATTTATAAGAATTAATTAAATCAGAAGGGACAATTCATTTAATTTGTTTTTTTCAGCTTTGCATTAAAAATATTATTTGAGTTCAGTAAAAAAAAATTAACATGTCGCCAAAAACAAAATATCATGCCAAATATAGCAACCTCACATTTTTTTTAATAGCAACATATGGATAAAATTTCCGAGCTCGCATAATACATGGCAAGCTGAAGGAGCACACTTTCCTCTCTTTTATCTTTGAATCGAAACCTACTTATCGGAAGACACATAGCAAACACGACGCCGTGGAATTATATTATTTCTACACTTAATTGCAGACATGAAAACGTCAAGTATTTTTTTAGTTTCTCTATTATTATTCCTTAGTTGTGGATCAGAAGTTGTTCCAGAAGAGGAAGGTAAGGGACTTATTATTTTTCTGAATATAATTCTAATTCTCAAAAATGTTTAAGAAAAATAATTTGTTTAAATACAAACCAGACTTGAGAGTTAATTTATAATGTAAATTGCGTTAAACATCTTTCGAAATTATTAGTCAAAACATTGGTTTATTAGTTGTATGTTTGTTATTGTAATGAATGCTACCAGTTCTCTGTTTTGCCCGACCCAAAGATAATTTTGAGCAACGGTCACGCGACGAAGTTGACACCTGAGCAAGCATCCCACTCTCTACATCCACGCGACTCCAACGTGAGGGATTTTGGCCTCGACAGATGTAACGTGATTCATCCTCTTTACACTACGGGTCTCCAGGACTCGAACACTGAATTTCAATGAAATATCGACGGTCACGAGACCGATTCCATGACAGTTCGACTATCGCGGCCATAAAACATAGGTTTCTTCAGGAAGGAAGCCAAGCATTATTTTTTAAACCATAAAATTATACTTAAAATGTACGATTTTTTATCTCGATTTTTTTTCTTCTAAAAATAAAATAAAACTAAAGCTTTTAATACAATTTAAATAATTTTAGCCCCCGGGCTAAATGACAATGGCTTTCCATATTCCGCCTCAAACAATGTCAGCAACTCCGACATAAATATATTATATGTCAGCCAGTGGCGTAGCGACAGAGGGATATGGGGATTGTAACTGCCCACATAAGGACTGCTGTGCATTGAAATTTTAAAACTGAAAAGTTTTTATACTGATTATTTTTTTTTTTCAGAAAAAAATTAATGTTCGAAATCCCGTATTCTACATAAACATTATTTTCAAATTGAATATGAACAATAAAATGTGAAATTAATTTTGAGAAATGAGTTGAAGTGGGAGATCCCCTTCCCCCTTTCATGAAGAATTTCTCGTTTCGCCCCTGACGTCAACTCTTGTTGCACGACTTGATGGGAGAAAGACCTCACCGCAACATGTTTGAGTTTTTATATAAAATTAGATTTTTACACCTTATTTAATCCTTCATTTTATGTTGTTTATAACAATCACTATATTTTATTTATTATTTGATCTTAAGGCTCCCGTCTACTGACCATTTTGATTTCATGGATTTAATGTTATTCCTATGGAATTTTAACTACCGTTCTCAAACTTTATTATTTGATCTATTTGCATGCAGTAAAGTGAATCTGAAAGAGCAAAAAATAATGAAAGGTTCTGTGGAATTACTTTTTTTCCTCTGATTTTTGAAAATATTCTTAAAGACCAGATATCTCACAAACGAATAATTAAATCAGGGGTAAAAATATTTTTAAAAATCGGAGGAAAAAAGTAATTTATACATATATACATATATATTCTCCTATTTTAGTTATGTGGCTGCACATATTCCTTCCAAATCTTTCAGAATGTAACAAGATGTGAATACAAAAGGAATAAAGAAAAAAAAAATAATAATAAAACGTTACTTCTTACTTTCATCGATTCATCGATAACATCAAGATCAAAATAGTTATAGAATTAAATAATTCGTACGAAACCTACTGTTCCTAAATATATATGTATATATGCCGCATTCAAATGAAAACTAAACAGAACTAAAACGTATCCTATTTTGTATTACGAGACTGAGTTGACAATCTATTTTAAAACATGTTTACAATAACAATAAATGAATTTGAAGCAGCAAGATGTTTAATGTGAGTCAGTCTTAATCTTCACATACGACGATCTTTACTTAACAGAAGGTCTGAATTAGAAATAAAGGATTACTGAGACGTAGTCTTGTTGACCAGACGTTTCCAACTCCTTTGTTTTGTAATTTAATCGAATTATTTTCTTTCATTATCTATTTAGAAATAGATCTTAACAATGGAATAAAGAGAGATGTTGCTTTTATCATTCTTATCGATAATTTTAATTTCTTATATTCTAGATAATATATGTCATTGTTTCATCCCTTTGACAGACCCCCGGCCGTATTCCATTGTCCATCAATGTTTTGATAGAACGTGAATCTGTAATTTTTGACTTGTGTTAACAGACTTTTCAGATTCTTATATTAATGTTGTATTAAAAAGTTAAATTATAATTTCTTAAGATGTTTTGAATAAATGCGTTTTTTTAAAAAAAAATATGTCATTTTGACATTTTGATTAAGGGATAAGGATATTTTAGCATTTGCTCTGAATGCATTCGGTTAAATTAAATGCAAAAAATTTAAGTTGTTTCCTATATGTTAAATTATAAATGCATATTTATACATTTTCTAACAAGAAAAATATTTTATATTTCATTAAACTGGTCCGAAATATGAAAAAAAAAAAAAAAAAAAAAAATCAGTGAATCAATAAATTTTTCTTAATCAATCAAAGTAATTTTGTCTGAAATATGAAATGTGTCCGATTTTCAATTATTATATGCAACATATTTATAACTGTTTTATACTATTGGAGCAATTAACTGATTGTAATATTGGCGACGTAGAGAATATAGGGTGGGAAAATATTAAATAACGAGACTAACGTTAAAACAGAAGTTTAGCTGTTTAGCGTGAAGTCTTCTCTTTTCAATACAATGTTTCTCGCTTCTGTAAACAAATACGTATAGTTGTAGACTTTGTTCGCATTAGAGTTATTTTTTGTTTCTCTGTAAAAATGATAAGTGAGCAACGAATTGTGAAATTTCACATGAAACTTGGAAAAACCACTGCTGAAACTTAACATTTATTGAAAGAAATGTGGGGAAATGAATTTTTATCTAATGCTGCACGTGTTTTTGATTGGTTTAAGCGTTTTCAAGATGGCCGAGAAGACGTTGAAGATTATTCACAGCCGGGTCTCCTTTCCACGTGAAAAAAGGATGACAATATCAAAAAATTCAGTAATCTGGTTCGATCAGACTATCGATTAAGTATTCGCGCAATTGCTGAGACTGAAGGAATTGACAAAGAGTCCGTCCGGCAAATTTTGCACGCTGCATGCAAAAAGTGTCTGCCAAAATGGTTTGCAAAAGAGCCTAAAATTCTCACGTTTGAACAACAAGAAGGTCGCAAAAATGCTTGAACTGACACTATGAATTCCACTGAAAAGGACCAAAACTTATTGGAAAGGATAATAACGTGTGACGAACCGTGTTTCCCCCC
>BMAW01116147.1:428236-446954 GCA_019974015.1 Nephila pilipes | reverse complement strand
TTTCAATAGATAAGCTTAATATACAATTAGTATCTTATGAACTCAATGGGTTACTTATACGTGAATGGTTCAAAATCTACCTCTTTTTGACCATACATAACATTATTAAGATTAATTGATACTATTGTTGAGTGTTGCCATCTGTTAAACAATTCCATAACAAGAATAACACTGATTCATTCATACAATCAATCTATTCCCAATTTAATTTATGTTATATAATAGTAATGAAAGATTCAAAAAACATTTAAAAATAGAAATAAAATTCCATTTATGTGTTGATTCGAACTTTTGAGAAGCATACGGCATTTATGATACAAAACAAAACGTACTGATTAGTGCGTATTTGGCTGATTGACGTATTTTATTGTGCTTCTTCAGCAGATCCTCGTTAAGTTTAACCCATTGACTGGGATAGGGCTTACAAATTTCTGTAGTAAAATTTATTTGTTTCCTTCATGTATTTTGAAAGATAGAAAATTTTCTCGTAGATATGAATGTATGAAAGAGAAAAGGACGAGAGAACTTAACAAACTACACTCATGGACAAAAAAATTAGCGCACCAAGAAATAATTGCGGGATCGTAACGAAACTTGGCATGAAGGCACATGTCGGGGAGATATGCAAATGATTAGAAATGCGCGTGATTGCGTCTTACGTATAGCCGGTAGAAGGCGTTTAATGTTGTTCTCCATGGAGTATAAAACAGGTAACCAAAGCTTGTTTGAGTGTGCTGAATCGTTAACAAAGGAAGAGTTGAGGTAGACATGCCATTACGCCACTTCCGAAGACAATTTGAGCAGCTGTCGCAGTTTGAGAGGGGGAGAATCATCGGCATGATGGAAGCTGGGTGGTCAGTTAGGCGAGTAGCTCGTCAATTAGGCCGCTCTGATTGTGTTGGGAGGAGATGTTGGGACCAGTGGATCCGAGAGATGTCATTTACACGAAGACCAGGCTCAGGACGCCCTCGACAAACCAGTCGTCGAGAAGACCGCCACATCGTAAGAAATGCACGCGTACAGCCAACTGCTACATCAGCCGCCATCCAGGCACAGGTAGCACTTTCACTAGGGGTCCCTTTGTCTTCTCGAACCATACAAAGGCATCTGGCTGAAGGACATTTGGGATCGCGGCGTCCATTACGTGTGCTGCCCTTGACGCCCACCCATCGACACTCCGTTTGGAGTAGTGCCGCGCAAGAGGAAACTGGACTGCAGCGGAAGGGAGAACCAGATCGTCTTTAGCGACGAATCCAGATTCAATCTCAGCAGTGATGACAATCGTGTTCGTGTGTGGAGACCTCGTGGTGAACGCCTCAATCCTGCCTTTGCTTTACAGCGACACACCGCTCCCACAGCTGGTGTGAGGGTATGGGCTGCCATTGCCTACAATACATGGTCACCCCTAGTATTGATCCGCGGCACCATGACAGCCCAGCGGTATGTCCTTGACATCCTGCAACCCCATGTGTTGCCACTCATGCAACGGCTCCCAGGAGCCATTTTTCAACAAGACAATGCTCGGCCTCACACGGTCAGGGGGTCACAAGACTGTCTCCGCACTGTTACTACCCTTCCTTGGCCTGCCCGATCCCCAGATTTGTCCCCAATGGAACATATCTGGGATCATTTGGGACGGCGAATTGGGCATCCCACGAATTTGAACGAACTAGAGGCAAGGTTACAGCAAATATGGAACGAAATGTCTCAAGTCATCATACAGATCATGTATGTCTCAATGCCCAATCATATCGCATCGTGCATTCGCGCTACAGGGGGTTTAACAGGGTATTAAATCCTCCGTTCTTTTGCCTTTTTCTCAGAAATAAATGATCCTTTTTCTTTGATTTTCTAATCATTTATTTATATCAAAGTCGTCATTACGTATGGAAAATTTCGTTTCATTTTGATGACTCTTTCTTGATGCGCTAATTTTTTTGTCCATGAGTGTATTATGTGCTAGATCAAGAAAACCTCAGTTACATCTCTCATAACCAGTAACAAGAGGCATACAGTGTTACATTATCTAGATGGAAAATGCCTTAAAACAACTTTAAAAGCCTTTCTATTATTCACAAAGTAGAGTCTGTATCTTCTGAAAGTTTGATTTATATTAGTTCAAAATAAAGTTTTCTATTAGTTTAATATAAAGATAATTTCTCTGATGTATGCTTTTTTTTATTTCCCCCATACTCCGTTTAAATCGGATTTTCGATAACTAGTAAATGGATGGATATGACTAGATATTGATGGATATGATTTTAGAAGCATATATACACAACTAATAATATATGATGAAAATGCTAAAAATATGAAGAAAAAAAAGATATTGAGATCGAAAATTGTGTATTCTTCACACAAAAATCGTTAATTAGATAAATCTTACTTTAGCTCCCTCACTCCTTTGAGACAGAAGAAAATTGCGCGAAATTGTGCCAAATTATGACACTCCTTCTGTGCGAGTATTTGTGATGGTAACCCTTTCGAATATTCCAGTGAGTGAGGTTGATAAAGTTTAAATTACTGCTAAAAATAACCAAAATATAACAGGATAAAAAAAATCTATTCTCCATATTAATTTATCCTTCTGTACATAATGTTTTAAACTGCAGTTATTATTGTTGATTTATTTGGTTTCAGGAAGCCCTAGAATGAAGTACGAGAAATTCGAAGTATCATAAAGTTTTAATTATTATCCTGAGGTATTGTAAAATTTAATTATTACTAATCAACACGAGGTAAAAACTTAATCATTATTTATTATTCTTACGACTTCTCTATATAGTCATCATCCAAAAACATACATTTCTCCCAGTGTATCTTGACCTTTAGAAGGCAGTCATTGTAGAAAACGGGTTGAACTCTATATCCGAAATACTGCTGGTTAGTTTATTCTATGAACTTCTCTCTCAATTCAATTCTGTGTCGCTTTTATACGATTCAATTAATTTATTCACTCCACTTCTGAATTTTACTTAATTTTCATGACATCGTTTCATTTAATTGAAAAGAAGTCAGAAAAATACCCCAGATGTTAATTAAGTGAAAAAATCTCGAATAGTTCAATGTTACAAAATTATTCAATATTTTACGTTGTTTTACAATTTGTCTTTACCTATTGAAAATTATAATACAAAGTAATACTCATTGCAACAAAGAAAACTCAACTGTGACTTGAAATTTATGTCACTTATAATAAAACTTATATTTAACTACTTATTTATTATTCTTTATTTTTCTAACACTCACTGCAGTTAATAACATTTTTACAGTCTTAGGATTCACATTTTTACTGGTTGCTGTATGGGACTAAAAACAATTTCACTTCGATTCGATTTTTGATTGCAGAAAGATCAACTCTTATAATTAAAAACAGGAAAAAGGATTCAAAAGCATACAATATTCTCTCAGTCTCCTTTATAAACTTTTTCCTCAAAATAACAATCCTCTCAGAATAGATTAAGATGGCATACCTAAAGCACTCTATAAGAGAAAATAATTTGTGGAAAATAATATTTATTAAGAAAGGAACGTTAAAAGCCCATTTCCTTTCCATAAGAGGAGCGGATGGATGCCACGTTCAATCAATGTCAAATCGAGTGGAAGGATCACGAAGTTGTCGTCTGAGAAAACTTTTTCGAAAACAATGGACATTCCCCCCTTTCGTCATCTCATCCTGTGAAAAATCGTGTTTTCTTCGACCTAATTTGGGTAGAAACTTTGACATTTTGTAACATTTTACCCAGGTTCCTCTATTGAATTGGAAGGCGACTTTTGAGGACTTGAGTGTCAAATAAAGTCTATCGTAACAAATTACTTTCCATTATAATCTTGAAGTATTCCTACATTATAATTTCTCCTTCATATTAAAAAAAAATAGCATGTAAAGATAATCAGCAAATTTTTGTTTGAAAGTAATTTGGCCCTTTTTCAGTCAATTCTGGCAATGTGGTACATAGAATAAATGTTTTCATAAATATTTCTTGTTGTTATTGTAAATACAGTGGCTCAAACAATTGAGGATACACCTTACTTTCACTTGATAAATCCAACTTTTAATGAAAATAACACATTAACTAGAATAGAAGACGTATTTTTACTTTTACACGTAATAAAAGGGTTAATTTACAATAAAAATAACGAAAATCAACAAAAAAATATCTAAAATTAAAAGTTTCACAAATATTTGAAGTAAACATAGGCAGATCTTTACCTCAAAAAATTAAGGATACACCAATGAAATTTTTTCGATATATTACATGCATAGACAGTATCAGTATTTTGTTGCATGTCCTTTGGCTTTTATAATGTCCTCCAAACGTCTTGGTACCAATTCGACCAATTTTTTAGTGATATCTGGAGATATTTTATCCCATTCTTCTTGTAACACTTGCTTTAAATGGGCTTTGTTTCTAATCTGGTGTTTTTGGACCACTGTTTCTAGTGTGGCCCACAAATTTTCTATGACATTGATGTCAGGGGACTGTGGCGGTATGTGCAATTGCTGTTTACAATGAAAAAGACACCACATTTTGACATTACGTGCCGTGTGTTTGGGGTCGTTGTCGTGCTGAAATATAAAATTTCCATCTAAACCCAATTTTTGTGCATTTTCTTTAAGATTGTTGCGGAGTATGTCTATATAAAGCTTATGATCCATTATACCATCTATAAAAACTAAATTTCCTACCCCATTTGCAGCCATACAACCCCAAACCATGACGGAGCCACCACCATGTTTAACTGTAGGACGTAAATTTTTTGGATCCAAAGCAGTATTCGGCTTTCTCCAAACGGTGTGACGACCATCGCTTCCAAAAATGTTGAATTTACTTTCATCACTAAATATAGCTTTCTTCCAAAAGTTTTCTGTCTTCAACTGATGAGTTTTTGCAAACTCCAAACGCTTTTTCTGATTTTGTAAGCTTATGAAAGGTTTCTTTCTAGCTACTCGACTGCTATATCCAGCATGTCTAATCACATTTCTCACAGTTTCAGCACTTACACTTCTGCAGATTATTCGAAAAGTTTCTGCAGCTAGTTTGACTGCACTCAGTTCAGGATTAATCTTGATATCTTTTAAAATTTTCCTTTTAGCTACAGCACTCAGAATACTTTTCCTTCCTCTTCCACTCTTATTTTGAATTAATCCATCGCGTTTAAATTTCCCAATGATTTTCTGGACACATGAGTGACTTCTACCGACAATTTCAGCTATTTCACGATAAGATTTTCCCTTCTTAAATAACCTTAATATAAATTTTCTTACATCAATACTAGTCTCTTTCCGAGGAGCCATTTTCGATTTAAAATTACAGCTTTATATTCTCATAACCAACTTCAAAAGACAGAAATAACAGTTGAAAAAGTTTAGGATAAAATTTCCCAAACTTTAGTAGCAAGCAAAAAGAAATCAAGTGGTAGTTAAACAAAAATTTCATTTGTGTATCCTCAATTTTTTTAGGTAAAAATCTGCTTATGTTTATTTGAAATGCCTCTAAAAAGTTTTATTTTAGAATTTTGTCGTTGATTTTTCTTTATTTTTACTGTTAATTAAACCTTTTGTTATGTCTAAGAATAAAAATTCGTTTGCACTTCTGGTTAAGATGTTATTTTGATTGAAAGTTGGATTTATCAAGTAAAAGTAAGGTGTATCCTCAATTGTTTGTGCCACTGTATGCTTTTTTTCGCAAACATCTTACTACCATTATTGATAATCTGAGAAGTATCCAGATATTATTACATTGAATATTTGTCCTGTCATAAATTAAAATATCAATGTAATTATTACAAAAATGAAAAAAACTAGAATCAAGTAGTATTTAATTGCAGTCGTTGTAATCAGTCAGTATTTAATGAATATAGTAATTAGTCACAGTTAAGAAAATTTTAACAGAAAACTCAATAAAGTATATGCTATAATGAATAATATTTCGACTTTATTAACTATATTATTTTAAAATTATTTCATGTACGTTCATGTATACAAAAATAAAATAATGGGTGTATTATAAATTACAACATGAAATATGTGTAAAAATCAATGTAACAGTATGTCTAACTATATAACGAATTTTAAGTATGAAATAATTAAACACTTGTTATAAAAAATTATAATGGTAATGTACGTATCGTGCATTTAAGTTTATGACATTGGGCTGATTACAATTTTCTTTTCGCTAATCTCAGGAACATTTTAATAATTAGAATAGCATGCAATTACAAGCCGATAGATGTATAGATTGCTGTAAGCCATTGTAACTAATCGCTTATGGTGAAAGTGATTCCTCATCAGTATAATATGGATCGAGTAGATTTTAAATCAGTATAATAGGATCGAATAGCTCTCCAGTAGCTTTAAATTCATTATCTGTAAAACCGGCAGATACTTTCAATAAATTTAAATACAAGTTTGAAAAAGTCATTAAAGTCTTTCAACATCAGCTATGAACTGTGAGAAGGAAATCTGGGAGATTGTAAAAGTGGATCCAATGCTTTATAAATAATTAGTATCAATCTATTAATAATAAGTTTTCCTTTTGCCTCTAGTTGCAATGATAAATACTTCAGTCACTCTATTAGAAGGGGTTTGAGCACGAATTATCACGAAAAGTCTTCTAATCAATATAGTCGAGGGATCCGAGTGCAACTAGAAACAGATCGCAAGATGCGTTCCTACAATTCAGCTGATGAAAGATCTGAACTATATGTGCCACCTCACCGCAGGAAGCATACCTCGACTCCAGTATCGCCAACGGATAGCCACATCCGAAACTTGCAATGGATCATCCGCAAGAGTCGTTCACAAGAAGACAACCATGGAGAATCGAAGTCAGGCCTCAACAGCTACTAGTAAGAAACGGACCATGGGATCTCACTGCCAAGACACAAGGGTTCTCAAGGAGCCAATCTCGAGTCACGCCTGTCCATTACAAGGGTTCTACAGCAAGACGCCAGATGACAGCCGATCCCGCAGTCTAGAAGGTAATTCTTCTAGAAAATTCTCATCAACAAAGAAAAGTCCAGACTAATTATCAGGTTGTATTACTCTTTGTTATTCTAATTCGACGAGAAGGTATATTTGGGAGAGCAAGTCTTTGGTTTTACGGCTTAAGTTACAATACGGTACAACAGCTTTGGCTCTTACTCCACTAAGAGCTGCGGACATTAATGGAAAGTTTAAATTTTTTTTCTATTGTAAATCACCAAATTGGTGATCTTTCCAGATGGAAAGTAGTGAAATTTAATTTTAAAGATTGGAACTTTTAAGCTTTAAACATTTGTTAAAGTATAACATTTGTTTAAGCATTGACTTGTTTTTTTAAGAGTAGCTGTTTTGTTATTTACTGTTCATAAATTAGTTATGTATATAGTCATTTCATAATTGTATTTATATGTTATACATCTGGTCACTTCGCGGCGTAATTAGGGATCGCGACTACTATTAACACTTAGCGCTGCATTAAGTTCGCATTTTATTTTGTTCTGTCTCTTGACCAGATCGCATCATTCATTAATTGCTTATATATTATGGGGAAAATGTGATGCATTTATATTAATGATAGTGTTTATTAATGCCATTTAGGAAGCCGAATTATGTACAGTGCAATCCATTTCAAGGTACCAAGCCCTGAATTCATCATTAGAAATGAGCCGAAGAATTACTGATTATTCGGCTGAGGAAGACAAAGAAGCTCGAAAAGATCATGTGTATTAATAAAGATTATAATGTAAAAATTTATGTATACTTACATCCTTTTATGTAATCTCTCCTTGGATTTCGCCTTAGACTAGCCATTTAGTAGCAGTTTAGGATTAATGAGGAACTTAAGATATGGAAAGTATAGCGTTTTTTTTTAACAAAAAATCCAGTGATTTAGAACTTTAATTTAATCGTAATTTCACGCTGGGTTACTCAACGATAAATCACGTTTCATTTCTGCGGAGGGGTTGCGATGTTGGGCTATTCGCGGTTTTTCTCTTCACTAATCTTGGGGAGTTTTAATTAAAATTGATTGCTATTTTTATGCAACTTCTTTTCAACCAAAAATGAAACGTTAGTATTTAAATTACAGGCAAGTAAAAATAAAGTGAAGCGAGTTAAATAGGAAGTATATAAGCTAAGCTTGAGACACACGATAGAGATCGAGTGACCCTAGAGTTTAACAGTTGTTCTATGGTCGAAGACGGGGTCGAGAATTGTTACAAATTATAGACAGCATAGTAAATCTAGAAGTCAAGACGGCCTCAACTTTACTGTATTGGTAAGACTCCGTTAATTTGATATTAGTGGAACAAGTGAATATACTTAAGGCGATATTTTGGGAGAGTCAGTATACATTTGTCGTTATAGTAGTAAGTTGTCAAATAAATATAGTGTGAGAAACCTGTCTAACGTCTTCTTGAATGACTTATTGACTCTTAGTGTTAGTATATTGAGTTTAGCTATGGCACAAGAGGCGAATAGGAATATTATTTCGGCACAGCCTTAAATTTAAAAATTGAAGCCTAAATAATGGAAAGTATAAGAGATTATTCAGTTTAAACGAGCGTTTTATAAAAATTTCTTAGTTTTCATTCACCATTTACAGAATTAAGAGTAGATAAATAAATATCAGTCTAAGTACTTTTAATAATATTTAACAAGAAATATTGAATATTTCAGAAAGGTCAACACTCTTACATTTCTTATGAATAACGAATAATCGAACTAATCAATTTCGTATTTCATCATTCCATAATGTGGTTTTCTTATTAACGTGTCTAGCGTAGAAATTACAAGAGCTTTCTTTGATGATAATGGAATATAAGCTTTATAAAGACTTAATAGGGCTCAAAGAGAATAACATCCAAGAAGTCCACAAAACTTTAATGCGATTACTCAATTCAAAAAGAGCTTTGATAGTAAAAGAAATAAAACGAAAAAGAATTTAAAAATGAACATTTCTTTTTTTTTTTTTTTTTCTTTTAATACAATAATGGGATATTAGATTTTTTTTATTCTAATGGAATTAAAATCTATCAAAAGCTATATAAAAAGAGCAAACATTGAGAAAACAATTTTTAATATGGTTAGTTCGATGCAAGATGAACATTCTAATAATGCCAATAAAAATTCCGATTTCAAATTCGTCGTATTATGGAAGTTTTTTGTTATTTACATTCCATTAATTTTCTTCACTTACTTGTAGTAAAAATATAATATTCCTTTCTTAATAATATTGTGAAATTTAATAATCCTATTAGTCCATTGTTCCATAAAAAAGAAATATTTTTCGTAAAAACGAACAGTGAAATTTCGTTAAAAATTCACTGTGAAAAAATTTTTGAAGAAGAAAAATTAGCTTAACAGAACTTTAGTTGTTTTTCTTTCTTTTTTAAAACTTTTAAATGAGAAAAACTTCTTTCCTTCCTTTGATTCTAAACTTTTTAAAAGTTGAGTCTTCGTAAAATTGTAGTTGTTTAAAAAGCTTCAGACACTTGGAACTACTTTTTATAAAACTATATATAACTGTTTTATTACTAATTTAAGAAAATAAAAGTCATGCATGAAAATATATGAAAGAAATATGTGATAGACACAGTTTCACCAAATAAGGTGTAACTGTGACCTAGACGTTTGAAAAATGGAGAAAAGACAAATTGGTTGACAAGAAGGAGGGTCGAAAATAGAGAAGGATCGCTAAGACATCCTGGGAAAGTGTCATTCGTATTTACTTCAAATAACCAGAATAAGAAAAACAGGATTTTCTATTGCCTGAAAGAAATGTGTTATGTCAGTTTTTAAAAAACATATAAAATCACATTAATCTCACTGATAGGGGGTATATTTGATCATGTTCTGAAAATTACAATAAAATTGGATTTTAAATAAAAATATTGAAAGTGAATAGCTTGTTTTTACTATCAAATAAATCGAGATCGTTATTTATCAAAATGTTTGATATTTTTAAAATTTATTTTCCTTGCTTATAATTTGAGTAGTGTTTAATAAAAGCAATATTAAAACTAATTCCTCATATGAATCAATATCAAGTGATTGAAAACTACTTTTGTCTCCAACTCAACCTAAAAATAGTAAATCTGATAAATTATAAATATCAAATACTTATTTATTTAGTTTTATAAACAATAAAAATTCTACAAACTTAATTAATGTCATTTTAACTACTTACTACTCTTATATCATGTCTTTACCATGTCTTCTTATTACTTATACGATATATATGTCTCTTTTAAAGCAATCTAAAATGCTAATATTTATAATATCCTAGAAAACTTCTTTTTAATTGTTGAAGATATTTTCTCTTTTGAAATTATTTAGATATTTATAAAAATTATTCAATCAGATGAGACTTATAAGCTTGACTTGATGACATAAGAATACTTCTTTTGAGTTTTTATATCTTTTAATTAAATATATAAAAACAGTAACAACAAATTTCTTTCTGAAACTAATACATTTTAATGATAATTAACAATCAATAATAAATTCGAAATTAAAACAATACAATTCAGTTTGTAAATTCATAATGTGTTTTTAAAAATGAGGTATAGTTTAGTTTTATTACACAACTGTCAGAACTATTTTGCGACATTTAATTTTACCCTAAAAGTTTCTACCCAGCAAAAGATGAAAAATAATAAAACATAATTCGAAAAATAAATTTTACCTTTATTCTCTCAAAATAACAAATGCTCTTACGAAGGAAAAGTTACATAAACCTTCTTCATAGAACTAATCCCTTTTCTATTCAGTATTGGAGCTAGTTACATTATAATATGAAATCCCAGCCAGTATGAATATAAAATAATACCAAAACTTTAAAAATTATTTTCGACGCATGAAATTCAAGTACCTTGATGCCTCTTGGTTTAAAAATAAAATATTTAAGCCAGAGATAGGCCCATAAAAGTTTTGTATTAATAAATAACATAATGTTATCACCATTTTATTTGCAAGAAAGACAATTTAATATACTAATAATTTTAAGCAAAAATAGGAATAATAATTTATACCTTCCACAATAAAATTATATTAATTAACCCAGTATTATATGGAATATATATAATATAACATAAAAGTATAGGAATTATTAATTGACTGCTTATTAACTTCGCATTTAGAAGCCATTAGAGATGGACCTCGTAATATTAAACCTAGGTAAAGGAACAAGGACGACACGTAAGCCGGCCCCTCCTTCTCCAAACTTCCATACTACGCCAACGGGAAAACTTGTGATCTCGACCATATTTAATATGCATCAGCTCCGCTACGGAGCGGATTTTTATTGACATTAGAACTTGAACTCACGGCCCGACGAAAATAATGCCGTCCGCGAGTTGTTGACCCTGATACTAGGCTACTGCTGCGACCTAAATACAGGGTTATTCAAAATGATTCATCAGGATTTAAAACTCCAAATTTTCATGAATAAATGACTCAGAATGATAAGTAATACATGAATGCAAAGGGAAAAATGTGGTAGTTTTTTTACAAGTGTTCAATATAACTTCCTTTAGTTATACGTATAAAGTCAACTCGATTTGTAAATTCCTGAAAAGCGTATTGTTAGGTGTCAGTGGTAATTGATTGAATAGCAGAAAAAAATCCTTTGTCTTAAGTTCAAATAAATCTGTGGGTAATATTGGCTCATACACTTTATCTTTTACGCAATCGCCTGTGGCCAAATCAAGTGACTTAGGAGGCAAGCTGTGTAACATCGAGTCATTTGGTCCACTGCGACCGATCTAACTGCGAGGCAGCTCCATAAAAGCTTCTAAAATAGCTTTCATGAAATAACTTCACGAAGAACACACGAGAGTCATCCATAGTTTACAATATAAAACTTCCCAAGTTTTTCTTTGTATTTATGTATTACACATGATTCTATATCATTTATTTTGGCACATATGATATTTAGAAATCGAATGATTCATTTTGAATAACCCTGTATATAGGAAAGGTATTATTCAAAATTTTACAAAGCGTTTCTTCGAATTTTTGAAAAAAAGTTTAAAAGCCTTCTTCAACAACAATACCAGAAGTTAAACGCCTTCAAAACTATCTCTTTCAGCCTAGTTGGTAAAGGCGCAGCAAAAAATGACCGGTCAACTATTCATCGGACCCAGTGGTCAAGGGTTTGAAACACCGCCGGCACTCCAAGATCAACTTTCTCCACTTCCATAGGGTTGAAAACATCCAACTCCGTAAACCAAACGGTTAGGAATAATATATACAATAATCACGTCATTTAACTCTATTTCACGATCAATAACTGAATGTTAAAATAACTTAACAAGGATTTATAAGCATAATAGTAAATGTACCTTTAATCACTCGTAAGACTTTCGTAATGATAAGTAATAGGAGTATAAAAAGTCATAAAATATGAAAATTCCATTATAAACATTTATTTACATTTTCAATACATCCGTTATCTAAATTAGTTTTTCGTTGAAGAAAGTATTCAAAAATTATGTATTTTTCAACAATGTTAAAATTCCTTATTGAATTTTCTTTTTTTAAAATAAACATTTGAATTACTTAATTAAACTTTTTTAACACTCTATTGAAATTATACGAACAATTAAGGGCGTGTAACTATTTAAATAGCAGAACGGAATCATATAACAGGTCAATTGAAAAGTTCCCGGCCTACCATAGTAAAACACATTTTTTTTGGCAAAATTAGTTTTTTTTATTCAACATAATTCCCTTCAATGGTGATACAGTGATTATAGCGACCCTCCAACTTTTCGATACCATTTTTGTAGTACGATTTGTCCTTTGCTTCAAAATAGGCCTCAGTTTCGGCGATCACCTCTTCATTCGACGAAAATTTCTTCCCAGCGAGCATTCTTTTGAGATCTGAGAACAGGAAATAGTCACTGGGGGCCAGATCTGGAGAATACGGTGGATGAGGAAGCAATTCGAAGCCCAATTCATGGACTTTTGCCATCGTTTTCACTGACTTGTGACACGGTGCATTGTCTGTGTGAAGCAGAACTTTCTTTTTCTTCAAATGCGGCCGTTTTTCGGCAATTTCGCCCTTCAAACGGTCCAATAACGCTATGTAATAGTCGCTATTGATGGTCCTTTCTTTTTCAAGGTAGTCAATGAAAATTATTCCATGCGCATCCCAAAATACAGACGCCATAACCTTGCCAGCCGACTGTTGCTTTTTCCCACGCTTTGGAGCGGGTTCATCGTGTGCAGTCCACTCGGATGACTGTCGATTGGACTTTGGAGTGAAATGATGGAGCCATGTTTCATCCATTGTCACATATTGACGCAAAAATTCGGGTTTATTACGCTTGATCATCTTCAAACACTGCTCCGAATCATCAACTCGTCGTTGTTTTTGGTCAAAAGTGAGCTCGTGCGGCACCCACTTTGCACAGAGCTTTCTCATACCCAAATATTCGTAAAAGATATGATGTACACATTCAGTTGATATCTTTAGAGTGTCTGCTATTTCATTCAATTTCAATTTACGGTCATTCGAAATCATTTTGTGGATTTTTTTTAGTATCTTCTTCGGTAACAACCTCTTTTGGGCGTCCACCGTCTTCGGTGCTCATTTCACCACGTCTAAACTTAGCATACCAATCCTTGATGGTTGATTTTCCTGGAGCAGTGTCCGTAAACTCAGCATCAAGCCAAGTTTTTGCTTCAACTGTATTTTTTCCCTTCGAAAAGCAATATTTTATCAACACGCGAAATTCCTTTTTATCCATTTTTTTCACAATAACAAAAGTTGCTTCACTCAAAATGCTATAATTCACAAACTAATGACCCGACAGCTGTCAAATTTATACACGCATCTTTTGAGAGTTAGGGCTAACTAAAAAGCATATGGATTTAATTCTAGTAGTGCCACCTATGTGTCAGGCCGGGGGCTTTTCAATTGACCTGTTATATGGTTTTTTTTCTGTTATATTAATGTATATTTTTAAACACTAAATTAACCTATAATTGCTCACTTTTTCAATGTTCTATATGTTTACATTAATCCGAAAACAAAAACATTTTTTGCATTTGTTTTTCGAGTTAATAAAAAGGTAGAAATTGCTTGACATCACAACAATTTAGTGAATATGTTGACGATTGATTTTATTTATATCATTTCTGTATCATCGGATTATAATATATTTTTCAAATAAATTTTTTCAAACAATTTTTAGTTCATTGATTATCCAATATGTAGTGATATATATATATATATATATATATATATATATATATACTCTCTTTCTATATATATATATATATATATATATATATATATATTCATTAGCAAGCATAAAAATGGTGCAAATTTCAACAACAAAAATAATACAGATAGACCACTCTACCATAAAAATCAATTATTAAAATAAGCATTAAAGTAAGAGCAAACGATAAATTATTAAAGTAGACAATGATATTCTATTCGGATATAAAAAAAATAAACGATAAAAAATTGAATTAGATATATCTTAGCAATATATGTAAATATATCTTAAGTATAAACGAAATGTCATTATTATAATCATAATGTACTGTCAATCTTTTGAACCTAACACTATGTAACCTTTATTTTATGCCCACGGGGTTTTTTTTGGCGCCATTTTATCAAAACGACATCGTGTTATCACATGTTAATAAGAAAATCACTCTCGAATCAGGTAGAAAATTCCAATCGATCCCACATAAAACTTAAAGTAATGAGGTCTAATGTTCTCAAACCAAGCAAACATGACTAAGCTAAGTCATAGTAAATGTGTCATGGCTAAACTTCCGTGCTCAATCCTAATCGTTACGATAAAGACTCTTTAAAACCGGAAATATTTTTTCCGCGGACAAGAATGATCGCCATAAAAACTCATTTCTTAAATGTCAAAAAAGCTGTTGGTCATGATGGATAGCCCTGTTGAGAACAAATCCCCCCAAAAGAAGAATTTTATTTTTTTCCCCCACTGCTTCTCTGTGCAGCTGGAACTTTCTAGAGGAAAAAGATTGCAAGAGTAATTCTCCAAACGAAAACAATGTAACCATTCAGGGCATTTGGATGTAATTATAAGAATACAAGAGCTCATTAGTGCTAAATTGAATAATTATGCATTGTTGTTATCACTTCCTGATCAATTACTCATAGTTTTTAAGTGATTGGATGCAAAGGTCAATTTATAAATCTTCCTTTTGAGATACTAGTTTGTTTTCATATTAGAACTGGCAATAATTCTTCAGTATAAAAGCTGTTTTGATTCAAAATTAAAAATAAAGGAAATCAAATAAATATTTACTGTTTCTGTACTGATCATGCACTCTTATGTCTGGATTGGATTCATTAATCGGCAAGTTTTTTAAAAATCAAACCCATCTATTCCATGTTTCCAAAATTATATTCATTTACTCGATTAAAATGTATAATTTTTCGCAGCCGATTGAGTGCAGTGACTTTAAGAGCACTTTGGTAGCCCAATGGTTACGGTATTAGTTTGTAGAGAAAGGGTCTGAAATCAATATGGAAGGTTTTAATCCTGATTCTATCAAAGCTCCATCATGCGGAATAGAGAAGATGAAACAATCTTCACCGGATATTCACCGGAACTAGGCTTCTCGAAGTGTTCACGTTGCATGCTGTGGATGATAGGAGAGTAAAATAGCGATTCAGTCGTCGGTTTCGACACTTTATCTCGGTTGAGAATGGCGAATTTCTATCACATGCAGTTCACTGGGAATTGTAGAACTTCGTTAAACCAAATCAATCTAACCGACCGTTTTCAAATGTAAAATTTTCCATAAATGGGTAACCAATGGCTCAAAATATTTCTCTCCAGTATATATGATAGAAATGTAAAATCTCTGATTATGAAAATATTTGAAAGAATACTAGAACTATTTTTATTTAAAAAAATGTTACTGAAAATCATAAACCCACTCTACCTAGACCATTAGAATTTATACCAAGCTGTATGAAAACTTGCTTAAGGAGGGGGGAAGAAACCCATCACCTTATTGGTTAGTACTAGTATACATGGTTCGTCCAATAAGTTTCGGGACTGATTTTTCCAGCCGATTGGAAGGTCTGTATGGGAGTCTCTATGAATGGAATGGGTAGTAGGGGATGTGGTGTAAACTGGAAAACTCGCGTGAATTGTCTCCCAGCCATTGGAATGTGTACAATTAGATATCGCCCAAAGTGAAAGTGTATTTAGTTCTTGCGCCGACAGTGAATACGCCGCAAACCAATAAACAACGTTGTAAAATCAAATTTTGCCTTAAATTAAACAAATCTGCTAAGATGACTTTCAATGTAACAAGTCAGACTTACAAGGACGAATTCATATCCAAAACACTTGCTTTTAAGTGGCAAAAAAACTCAAAGATAGTAGAAAAATCGTCGATGCTCTTGTCTTCGATGAGAAAAATGTGTTCCCCAAGGAGTTTGTATTTGAGAGGTAAACATGAAATTTGATGTGGGAGCACTCAAACGCTGAAGGATTAAGGTCTACTGTGTTTGAAAGATATCACTAATACCTAAATGCTCAGTAACAACAAAGTGACCAGTCACACGTCGCGAATTGTATGAGAAATACTGACTAAATACAACATCTCAAAGGTGCCCTAAGCACCTTACATCTCGTTTTTGTTCACTGGCTTAAATAAAGCTTCAAAGAGCACTGTTTCGAGATGATCGAAGCAGTTCAAATGGCTTCGATGGAGGGCCTGAATAACCTTGTGGTAACCTACTTTAGTGTGTGTTCTTATTTTTTTGAATTCCATCATTAAAATTGATATGTTAAAGAAATCGTCACAATTAACATCCTTTTGATAAAAAGATGGTCTTATTTTGTGAGTTTTTCTCTTGGTTGAACTAGTAACTTACATAAGATACCACACACACACCACACACACACACACACACACACACACACACACACACACACACACACACAAACACAAAACACAACAAACACACACACACAACACAACCACACACACACACACACACACAGGAAAATTTGGGTTTCAATTGTTAAAATATTTTAAAGGAAAACTTTTACAATTCTTTTCCTTTCTTTTGTTGAATATCAACTTGATTGAATAATAATTTTAATGAAAAAATCATTTTTCAAAAATCTATTTCAATATAGCTCCTCGTCCGATAAACTTAGTCAAGTTTCTTGTGATATAAAATATATCTTTTAAATTTGTCAAATGGAGAGTTGGGCGTTAATGCTTTCTAATTATGTTTTGTTTCAACAATTGTCATTCGTATTTTTAATATGATTCATTTTAGCATATATTATATATATACCAATGTTATTCTGTCTTTAATGAAGAGTTTTCTTAGTTTATTCTGTTACAAAAACTCTATCATATCTACATAATTAGACGAAAAACAAGATAACACTTTAAGACATTCTCCCTCAAAAAGAAACATTTCAAATTAAATCATCATCATATATTAATCATCATATATCAACACAGACAAAGATTTTATGAAATATAACTTATTTTCCAACTCGTTGTTTATAACTACTTCAACTAATTTATAATTATTATCAACATGAATAACATGCAAGGGTGCTTTATATTATAATGATCTTTTGCATTTTCAATTACTGGAAAATATACATTCATATTAAATTATCTGAATTAATACATAACTAGACAACAAATCAATAAAATGTTAATAATATTTATTTCATTAATATGATAGGCGATGCTTATAGTTTATGTTCTGATAAATCCTTCAAAAACGTTCTTTAAAATAAAAGAAATAAATCATTTATTAAATGTCGATATAATGAAATTTTAGTGCAGCATCCTTAACATATCGTCTATTTTACACGGTTTTAAACATAAAGTATCTCCGATTTTTAAATAGGTAGTTTTAAATAGATAGGAATACAAATCACATCACCCTCCACCACATAACACACATGCTTATAAAATTGAATTATTTCATCCGTTGATATTTGAAATGAATATGAATACAAATGTTTAACTTACTGCTTCCATCTATGAGCGAGGATAAGAAAAGCCTTGGTTATATAAACGAGGTTTGGCTATTAAGTAAGAGGCTGACGCTACAGAGGAAACACGCAGCGACAAATACCAGCGATCCGAAAATAGCTGTTAGTGTGAAGCTTTCTTTCGAATGCAGTGCCTTTTTTCTGTGAAAGTAATCTGTATAGTCATGTCTTGTTCTGCATTACAATTATTTTGTTTCGCAATAAGTGACGAATTGGTAATTATAATGAATACTTTGGGAAATGCCGCTGCTGAAACTATATATTATATTGAAAGAAGCTGCATGGCAATAAATGTTATCGTACGCACGTGTTTTGGGATCTGGTTAGCGGCTTAAAGATGTCAGAGAAAGCTGAAGATGATTCATAGCCGGATCGCCTTCTACGCCAAAACGGACACTGACAATCGGAAAATATCGGTAGTCTTGTCTCGATCTGATCGCTGGTTAAGTATTCGTGCAATTGCTGAAAGGTAGGACATGACAAAGAATCCGTTACCCTGCAAATTTTTCCGCCAAGACGATGCGCCGGTTCATCCACATTGTTGCGCCATGCCTTCTAGCCAGGCCAATATCCTGTTAGACCAATCTTCCTGTTCTGTGATCGTTATCATGCGATTTATCAGCGTCTCGTGAAGGAGCTAACAAAGAAGATCTGCACTGTTTTAAGATTATCAAGGAACGAAGCATACCAA
>BMAW01116147.1:415005-425205 GCA_019974015.1 Nephila pilipes | reverse complement strand
AAAAAAATAGAAAGTAATTCAGATTTAAAATTTTAGAGGGTAAAAAGTCTAATTTATATAAAAAAATATTTTTTTATAATTTATTTTAATTAAAATGAAAGGATAAAAACCTTCAATATATCTTCGTTTTGGATTTGTAATTGTAATCTACAAAATTTTTCTGTCCATTGAAAATTCAAGAAATTGTATAGTAATTTTAAAAAATTGAAGATTCAGGTTTTTTTTTTTTTTTATAAATGTTTTGATAGAATGATAATTAATTTCCCGTCATCTTTTTCTTCTTTTCAAGGCAAAAGCACAAATAAATATTATATAAAAATATAATACTTTGCTTTAAAATATTTAGAGTAAAAGTAATGTATGTCGAGGTCTTAATAATTAGAAAAAGTTTTTTTTTTACGAATAAATTATAGGTATAAAAAATTCACGTGACATTTTAATGAGGCATATTAATAAAATAGTTTTAATAAGCAGATTTCTTATAATATGCTTCAGATAAAGTAAATTCTGAAGCATAATCAATATATTAATTTAATTATCGTTTCTCATTCAAGTTTTATCAAATTAGAATAGTTTTAGATATTTTTGAATAAAAAACCAGTTATTGTTTAGGTGTATAACTGTTAATAATATGTTTCGAGATAAATTACGTGTTGACCCCATAATCAATAATGCTTTAATTTTCGTATTCTTCAGATAATATTTAAGAAATAAGAAAAATTTTACTTCTTGTATTTATTTTGGGGAATTAAGAAAATTATTTTTATTAATACTAGTTATTGTTAAAAATTGAATAAACTCAGAATACTTCTCCTAAATACATAATAAATGTTTTTATTTCCTCACGACTCACTTTAATGAAGAGACTGGAACGCAAGCTGATATCTCATTTATGTCACTTAAGCGCACTTCAAATTTACGAAAATATTAAATTCAGTCGATCTGCAACAAGCAGTACAAAACAATGATAAATAAATAAATGTGAAATGCTATAAATCTTTGGCGTTTCTCTATCTCTACTCTCTTCTGTCATCTCAAATTACATACGTAAAGTCTCAGCACGGATATATCCAATCAATTAAAACAGTCACAGATATTCTACAACCACTTATTTATTTATATTATTTAAGGAAAATTATATCTACCGATTCACGAGCTGCAACGCTTTTACCGATAAATTTTAAGTAAATATAAAATAACTAACTCGATACCTAAGTCCGAGTACATGATTATCCAGTTACGTAAAGGTTCAGCTACAACAAGGCAAACTAAGCTCTTAACTCTTGCAATGTCAAATTATGTATCACTCGCACACAAATATATTCCGCACACAATTCAATTCCATCTCCTTACTTCTTTCTGCCTACTAATTTCGGTATAATTTATACATCCGTTTTTCACTATTTCTTCGTTTCACTTCTTTAGACGAACTAATTTACATAGATCACGTTTTATTTGATTTGTCATGATTTTATTTTTCTTCTTAATTGAATTTATAAATCCTCAAAGTGATTTAATTGAAGAATGCTAACAATCTAGCGTTACAAGTCTTAATTATCTAATGTATTTAAATTTCTTCAAAACCGTTACGTTCATATTTTTAGGACACGAACCTATTATCGTCGTGTATCGAAATAAACATTAAAATAACCGAGAGTATGAAAACACATAAGCATTGAAATAACATATTCCATACAGTTGTTAAAAAGAAGTATTAAAGGGGATATGACAAAATGCTTTGCTTATAATGCATTTATAAAAATGAAACAAAATTCACTCACATAGAGAGGTATGTTTTTATCTATTTAAAATTATATAATTACCTTTAATTTTAAGTTAGTTCTAAATTCAAGATTTTTCTTAAATCTCTCGTGCTATACGGAATTCCATTAGTATTGTACTGTATTGCAGACTATTAATAAAGATGACTTGTTTTCAGGACATCACATTTATTTGCACTCATCTTTTCAAACATAAATTAGATACATAATTTTACACAAGCACCACTTTTTCAACGTTCGTCTTTACCTCTTGAAACCAAACTCTATTCTATCTTTCATATCCGTTGCCAGTAAATTATCTAAAATCAAAACTATGATCTGGTGTTGCCCAAAAAATATATCTTAATAAAGAATATTGAAAAGGTATCACTTTAAGTTTAAATCGTCTGCTTTTAAAAGTAGAATAGGTAATGTCTTAAATAAAGTATCACATTAGATTAAATTGTTTGCCTTTAAAAGACGAACAGATAATATCTTAAAAAAGTATCACATTAAGATTAAATCGTTTGCCTTTATAAGTTGAACAGATAATATCTTAAAAAAGTATCACATTAAGATTAAATCGTTTGTTTTTTAAAATTGAATATGTCACAGTATGTAAGCACTTATTAACGTCTTATATGTTTTATTCTTATTTTTATTTTTATTTAATGAGGTATCTGAATCTCGAAAATAAATCTTTGAGAGAAAACAGCTAAATATCTTTTTTAATTTTCTTATATCAAGAAATTAACCTTTAAAAGAATTGAAGCAAAGAAATAGTCTTTGTTGAATGTGTTACATTTTGATTATGTGTTCATTTTCCGTTTCCATCAAATATTTTCCATCTAAAGTTTTTTAATTTAAAATTTTGAACAAATATTTTTATGCACAGTTGAACATTTTTGTAGTGCAAGAAGCTTTTTTAAAAAAATTTTAATAAAGAATTTTTACATTTATATAATTAGATCTATAAGAATCTCATATTTTTACACATTTATATAATCTCTAACATTTTAAACTAGTTATTACAATACTTGTCTCTCTTTTTCTATTTAATTTTCAATTTTTTTATATTATAATGTATAGTATTTTATTCTACGTATTGCAATTTTCGACTCGTATCAATATACTATAATACAATGATTTTAAATATTTGGAGTAAAAAGAGACATATAAGTGTTATGTAACGAATCCTCTCGATTCAGAGTACTTTTATGTATTAAATCAATTAAAAAAACTCTTAAAAACATTGTGCATAATTTATCAAGCAAGAGTACTTAAAATTAATTTTGTACACAAAAAGATTTTATTTATATCCATAGGTCACACTGATCAAATATGATTATAACATTTGAACAAATTATTCATACAATCAATTGTTACCATAATTCAAAAACGAAAATTTGATTCCATTAAAACAAGTAATTCCACGAATTCTTTCACAATATAAATTATATTCAACAAATTTTGATTTTAATGGTCGGTTTTATTAGCATAAGAGCTATATTTGACCAAGCTGCTATAGAACTTATTAGTTTACTTGTAACCAAATGTATGACGTAAGCAATTGTAACAAATGCTTATATCTTAAAATAAGGAGAAGGAAAAAATCGCTTGGACATTCAAAGTGCGTGCCTCTTGTATTTACAAAAGACATCAAATCCCATGGGAGGAAAACTTTACTCGAGTATCTTAAATGATAAATCTTATTTCATATTATAGCCACCCAGGGGCTATTTTTTTAGTTAAGCCAAAAATGTCGTACCTGACCATTTTTTCAAAAATTTATCTTGTTTTTGCGTATATTTTTGTTGTCTGTTTTCACCAATAACGAATTCAATTTTCAAAAATATGTCATAATTAATTTCTCCTGAATTTTTTAATGGAATGAAATAAAATATACACAGTATATGTTTGATACCTGCTTTCACCACTAATGAATTCAATTTTCAAAAATATATCGTAATTTATTAGATTGAAGTGAAACAAGTATAAAAATTAAATATTTTATTTTCTTATCGATTTATGCATTACCTTAAATCATATGTAATCTGGAATCAAGATATGACTGATTATTCAGAATTTTAAGCTGTGATGCAGCATTTTTCTTTCCCTCAAGAATTTCAGACTGCGTCTTTTTAGTTTGGCTTCCTTCTTGGAATGTTTCGGGGTCAAATGATTTTAATATTGATTTACTATTATTAGCCACCCAAGGTGCTATTGTTTTAAGTAGATCACTTTTGCGTTCCAGATCATTTTTCATATTTTTATCGTTTGCTTCAATTTTAATTAAGTTTAGCTTAAATGTATTCAATTTAATAATTTATCGTTTGCTTTAATTTTAAATTACATTTAGCTTAAATAAAGTTAATTTAATAATTTATCATTTGCTTTAATTTTATTTATATATAGCTGTTATAATATTCAATTTAATAATTTATCATTTGCTTTAATTTTAATTATATATAGCTGTTATAATATTCAATTTAATAATTTATCATTTGCTTTAATTTTAATTATATATAGCTGTTATAATATTCAATTTAATAATTTATTGTTTCCTTTAATTTTAATATCGGAAAAGTTTACTATTGTCCATTTCCCGACATTTCATCGTTTATTTTATTTATTCTTATATTTAATTTTCTTATTTCTTACATTTAATTGAGCAATTTAATAATTATTATAAAAAAAGAGCACCTCGTGAGGGGGGGCTAAATCTGTTCCTTGCAAAACTTTCCATAGAATTAATATTTATAGTTTTTATTTCACTGTGTAGCATTCTGAGAGCTCTTTCTTCTCGCATTCGATCCATTCTGATTCAAAATATCCCTGGGTTCGAGTCAGCAATAATACTTGTTACGGGGGTCCGACTCACTCTACGTATACAGATCCTCTCTCCTCAATAATTTCAATTCCTTTATCGCTTTTCTCTTATCAGCGAAGACGCAGGTCTAATTCCTTCGTTGTTAAGTTTCTTTTCACTTTCTCTCTCTCTCTCTCTCTCTTCCACAACTCTCTGTATTAAACTCTCAGCAGCTTATAAATTTTTTCTTATAAATCATATCCACTAAACTTCAATACTTGTAGACAGTAAAAAAATTCCAATCCTTTGACGAGTGTTTTAAAGGCGTGAGAGTGGATATGCTACGAATAACAAGTCCTTTCATATTTTCTTTTAGCTGCCAAATATTAATTATGTATGAATGCAACACAATATACAAATACATACAGTAATAACAAACATTTAACTAAACTATCATACACTGCTCTTTACGCCAGCCAACATGGCGGCCACCTGCTAATCTAATTCTTCTTCAGTAATTGGTGCGGAGTTTAGTTGTTTCTTAACTCTTAGTAGAGTTTAGTTGTTTCTCTTCATCGATATTTACTTACACCAATTTACATTAGTTACTGTTCATTTATTGTAAAAGCTTCTCAAATCAAATAGAATCATATGAAAGTCCCCGAGGGTTAGTTAAAGGGAAACACGCGTGAAAGTCCCATTATAAATGGGATTAAAAATAAATACAGGTTGTAAATAAATATCCATTAAAAATAAATACAGGTGCACTTCGGCAATTCCTTTTAAATAAGCAATCCATCCATCATTACAAATTCGGTATGAAAAATTCATTTTCTTTCCCAAATTACACTTCTACGGACATAGATTAAGATGTTACACGAAACGTTCGAAGTAAGAGAAAAGGAAATCGTTGGAAAGAGACTTCTTTTGGAGGAAGAACATTAAAAGCCTATTTTCTTTCCACCCCCTTTGAGGATCGGATGAAAGTTGCGTTCAATCAACGTCAGCCTAGAAATCACAGAGTTGACATCTGAGAAAACTTCTTTGCAGAAACAATGGATATTTCCCCTTCGTCCTCTCTTTCAGGGAAAACTGTGTGTTTTCTTCGCTCTTTAATCTCCAAACGACTGCGAGCAGGAACTTTGACATTTCTTGTCACTTGTGTGAAGGCCTTTTCTAAGTAAAAATAGCATTTAGACAGTATAAATCTATTTTCAGCTGCATCTTCATAGTTTGGGACATTCGTATGATTAGAATCCAAAATTTAAGAGGATAAGGTCGAATTCACAACTTTTGTCGATAGAGATACAGATGTTTTTAAAAATATTTCTTTTCAATGTATTATAAACGGTTCATTTACTATTTTTACTTTGCATATAACAGATAATGTTTAAAGTTTCCACTTTTTGAAGAAATTTATAAGCAATGCTACGGGGAAGTGTAACATAACACAGAAGTGTTATAATACACCAACAGGTTAAAAAATGTTGGTATTATAGCTTTCATTTCCAAAAATAATAATACATACTAAAATATTGAATACATAGCGAATTTATCTTTAATTAAAAAATTATAACTCATATTGCCATAAAAATCAATTATTTTTAGGGAAATATTGGTACAGCAAGAAAATGAATGAATTTTACTAATGTATATATTTAAATGACATGTGACATCATAGAAAACTGTGGACGTTTATTTGAATAAAGTTACAATTTAATTCCTGAAAATCTGTTTATCTACTCTTTAATCTTAAGTGGCCGCATAGCCTAGTGGTCATGGTCACGGACTCGCTGCCAGCTGTTTTCGTCGACTCGTGGATTCAAGCCTTCATTACAATGAAGATCCGCCGTGTAGTCGGGGTTGATGTACGTTAAATCTGTCTCGGCTCAAAATCCTCCCGTTAGCGCGGTTTGGAAGTTAGAAGTGGAAGGTGCTAGGTTAGGTGTCATCCTCTTCGCTTGACCGAGGTTTAAAATTACGAGGGCCGTTGCCAATAGCCCTAGTGTTGTTCTTAGTGCAAAGTTATAAAGTCAATCAATTTTTATTCTTATAAGTTCTTAATTATATAATTCGCTTTTTCTTATTTCATGCTTGAAGAAAATATAAGTGCAGTTTCTTATGTCATATAGTAATTGAAAATATTTATCTTTTACAAACACTTTTTTTAAGCTTTGACAGAAAAACGCTTCAATCTATGTAAACAATATAAATCTCATCGAGATACATTTAAATACAGATATTCAAATTTTGTAAGCTAAAAAAAAATCAAATTCAAAGTAATTACGCTCTCATTATATACAACATTATAAAAAGATAACTCTAAAAGTGTTGAAAGGCTGAAAAAAGTATTTAATCATAATTGCTCTTAATTTGTATAAAGGGCAAACTCATGTAGTATTTCATTATTCGGTTTTTTTATAAAAATTATTCATCATACTACACACCTAAAAACCCAGGACTTTTTTTTAAAAAAAAAATGTAAAAATAAATCAAAATAGAATTTGAAACTAATAGGAATTATTTAATTATTTTTTATTATAATATAGCAAACATTACGCTTATAAAAAATTAAATTCTTTTTTTTTTTTTTTGCTTTAAACCGATTCTCAATAACTGCAAATTAAATGTACTTTTTATTTTATTTTAATATTGAACATTCCTATTCATCACCAAAATAAGGTTTAACAACCAGAAAATGAAAAATAAATCACCTCAACTTGGCTATGATTATATGATAAGAATTGAATATGATGCACAAATATGATTTGAAAAAGAACTGAGAAATAAAATTATCTCACAAGTCTTTAATTCGTTCGCAGAATTTATCCTCTATATTTTAGTAATTTTTTGTACTTCTAAAATTGAATGATGGTAATTTTCAAAAAAAAAAATGGAATTAATTTTTTCTTCTGTTTATCAAATTCAGTTTTCAAAGTAATCAGTTAAGCGATTTCTTAACCTATTTCAAAAGTAATTGAAAAATAAATTCTATCAAATTAAAAATATTTCTATTTCTAAATCATGTATTATTTATATTTTTCCTCAAAAAATAGTTAAATTTTGAATTTTAGAACAAAAAAAATCAAGATAAAAGTAAATCAAAGTAATCCAATAAATATAAAATAAAAATAAAGCATTCTTTTTCTTAGTAAAAAGTAATTTAAATGAAATATTTTTCCAGTGGAAAATTTGAGTGAAAATTACTTAGAATGAAATAAAATCCTACCATAATATCAAACAAGTCGGTTTTAAATACCTATATTAATTCTGAATGGGAATTAAATGTATGATATTGTTAAGTATTCCAATTACGAGATTAATCTTCATATAAAATACAAAATTTAAATGAAATCCTTCGTCATCTATTTCGAGCTTAAAATTATATGAGAATACTAACATATCAAGTTCTCTCATGTATTTTTTATATCCTAGTGCTAAATAAAACTGTATTGATATTTTTACATGTATTTTAATACACTTTTCAAAGAATAACAATATATTTTTATAAGAACTCTTTAGGAAAGTATTCTTTTTCTTATCAACTGTGAATTCCGAATTGAAATTTTGAGCATAATTCTTAAAATTTTGCCTTATTAATTGCATTCATTGTTTAACAGCAAAAAGGAATAATCAATTCCATTTCAGTCATGATATTTTATATATACTGAACAGAAAGCAGTGTAAAAATCTTTAAAAAAGGAAAAATAAAAATGCGTTGCTTTAAAATTAAAATTTAGTCATTATACAATGCATATTTAATTAATTGGTTCATGAATAACTCATCAAGTAAATATGAAAGAATTATTGTTTACTGGTAATCATCAATCTTATTTTTCTTCCTTTCAATTAAAGAACACAACAAGCTTTTGTTGTATAATTTAATGCATTATAAAATTTTCTGATCCTATTTTATCAGTTCACTGCAAATTTTAAAACGAGATTGTAACGAGAAATATAAATTTTTGAAAAATGTTTCCCCGTAATATATGTTTGATTTTTGCTACAAAAAATGATGAAAAAGGAATTCTGCCTGCATTATATAAATTTAATGACTCAATAAGTTCAATGAATTTACATAAAATAATTGAAGAAGCCTTTTTCATTTAATCTGAACTATTTGTTGGTGGAAGTATAAAAATATTGCTTATTATATTATCATCACATTTTCAAAAAAAGTAAAAATATCCTCCTTTTTTGAAATTGAAAAAGTATTTTTAGTTTAATAAGAACAACAAAGCCTTTTAGAAAATTTTAACAAGTGAAGAAGATAATTTGAATAAAGGTTCTTTATATATAATCATATCTATATATCAATGGTAAACAAGTTACAGAATATAATCTGTTTCAAAAATTAGCGATGGAACTTTTTCTTTAAAATTCTTGCTTTTGCAAATACTTATTTTAAGAACGTTCTCAAAATTTTGATTGATCGAATATCTAACATATAATAGCGTTCATTTTGAAATCAAATATTTATTTTTAAGCGTACAATAGCCTATAGATAGAATTCACTCTAAAATATTCTGTCCTGTAAAATATTTTAGACTAGAAAAATTTTAAACTGGAAATGCATAACAAAATTTAATTTACATTTATTTTTTACTATGAATTAAAATAAACCTATTCTTTCATAGAAGATTCTTTGATACCAGATGCTTTGAAACTCATGGGCAAAAATTTTAGAAGTGATATAAATCATCTAAACAAACAATTTTCAACCTGTTTTACATAGGCGTAGAGCAAGCGGCGAACTATTAGACAACTCTGTAATAGAAAGACGAGGGAATTTTCTAACACGTCGTCATTTCCACCGTAGATTTCACGCCGCCATGATCGTTTCCCGATTACTGAAAGCCGCCATACCATCTGAAATCCACTTTAGAAATGACGATGTTTGAGAAAACTAGCGCTTTATGCTTTCCAATACAGGGTCGTATAATGATTCACCACTTGCCTTCCGCCTTTTCATTGTTCGGTGAAAATTGCTTGTTTACATGTTTTTTATCACCCCTTGAATTTTCGCTCTTGAGTTTCGAAACACACTGAACAATAATGTTCATTTTGTTAGGAAATATTTATTGTTAAGCATACAATAATGTTTACATTAATATTCGCTCTAAAATATTTTGTCTTGTATTTCTCTATTATATCGGCAAAACTTTTAAACTAAACAGAAATATACACAAAATTTAATTTGCATTTATTTTCTACTCCGAATTTTTTTTTTTAAAAAAAATTCTAACTAATGAATATAATATATTTTAAAGGTGCTATTTTTTAGAATATTCACTTCTGTACTACCTATCTAAATCTCATTGTAAGCTAATAATATTTTGAATGTAAAAATATGACAATCAGTATTGTGATCAGTTTCTTACATTAAGTTTTTATACCGCATAACAAAGTTTGTGAAGAGAATTGATCCTCTGTCGGAGATAAAGAAACGTAAACATGTTGGAGTAATCTTCCGGTAATGGCCGAGAGTTCATGTGACAACTTTGCATCATCCATCTCCGGACAACGGTAGAACCAATCTTCCCACAAGTCGGGGTGATAAAAGACAAGAATGACCGATGGAGCAAGTGGGAATACTCCAGACACTTTTTTACTCTGTTCTCTTTCTCATAA
>BMAW01116147.1:383494-405005 GCA_019974015.1 Nephila pilipes | reverse complement strand
CCGCCACACCTCTCCAGCTAATACGGTTGATGAAGTGTGGCATATACTTGAAGTAGCATGGAATGAGTTGCCCCTTTCTGTCATCGAAACCCAGTTCGACTCCCTGCCTAACCGAATAAGAGCCGTTTTAGCTGCATGGATGGCAGCTGTTTCTACTAATTTCGCACCCTGTAAATCTCCAAACTGCTTGCAAATTTAATCGTTTTGTATTTATTCCATACTGCTTGTGAACATTAAATGTAGCTGCGGTAGCCTAGTGGTCGTGGCTTCGGATTCATGGCCAACGGTTTTCGTTCAGTCTTGGGTTCGATCCTTGGCCACTAAAGACCCACCATGTAGCCGGGACTGATGCACGTGAAATCTGCCGGGGTCCAAAGTCATCCCGTTGGTGTGGTGTGGAAGTTAAGAGAGGGGGTACCTGCTCAGGTGTCATCCTCGTCATTTGACCGTAGTTCAAAATTATGAGGTCCATCACCAAAAGCCCTCATGTTGCTTCTAATAAAAACTAAACTAAACTACGAAATTAAATATCATTTTTGTATTTACTTTCCTTCATGGTGTTGCAATTTTAATGGCCAGCAGTATATTTTTTAATAAAACTCAACTTTATTTGCTCAGGAGGAAAAAATATTTGCTTTCAGTCCATCAAAAAGGAGCATATTTAACATTATGTCCCCCCCCCGGTGAATAATTCTCTCTAGGAGGTCTGTTTGTCATTTGCTCTACTGTCCCACAGACATAAGAAACAACAAAAGTTTGTAAATCCTTTCTGAAATGAAAATACCAAACCTATGATTTTCTAATCGCCACACAATTATCAGTTATTTTTGGAATACTATATTTCTTTTACAAACACGGACAAGTTTTCGTACGTTTCTTTTATTTCCACTAAATGTAACACTGGTATTGATAGTTTAGTATTGTCCCATTGAGTGTCAACACTGTATTAAGGCTTGTTTTAAAAGAGTTCATGAAAAACTGCCTCCATTCCTAAGAGATATGTTTGTAACTAAACCATTAATATTTAGCCCAAGCACAAGGTAGTTTGTATTGAAGAATACCCTGAAAGCTACTCATGTTTCGGTATAATGAAATTCTAATAGTTTGAGCCAGTGAATTCTACTACCACAAACTAGACGCCAAAATTCCAGATTCATATTTGATAAGATTCAGATCTCTGACTAATTCATTCATTTATAATTGCTGAATTAAGTAAAGTGCTTTCTTATGTTTAGGACTAAAATTGGGATCTGGTATTTCTTCTGTAAATTGTATTTGTTCTAAAGAAGAATGTGGGGAAGACATAAGTTATTCAGATACTTACGGTACAGAAGGTCTTGTAGACATAATATTATGATATTGAATGTCCAGTTTTATTTTAGTGGAACTTTTAACAATTTTAGTAAGACAAAGATAACAATTCTCTGCATCACTCATCTGCTTTCGCAAGACCATAGAAACTACAAATGGCGTACACTGATCTTTGTTTCCTTTCATGCAGAGAAATAAACTAAATTAATTAATTGTGTATTAAGGTCGCCCTTAAATGCAACAATAGAGCTATTGGAGACAGTCATCATAATTTTTGAAATTCAGTCATGTGACGAGGTCAACAATTGAGCTGGCATCTCCCTTTTTCAAACTTTCTCTCCACGCCAACCGAAGGACTTGGAACCTCTACAGATTGAAAGAGCATTGGTCCAACTACATGGAGGTCTTGTATCAGAATAACACGTTATACACAATATATCGGGGGGGGGGGCATACTTTATTTTGAACTCTTATATGACACCCAAATTAAAAATAATAATTTCCTTTGACCTTCGTTGTTAGTTTTCGACGCTGTCTTCTTGTAGTAAAATGTCCACTGATATAATAAAATTTGTCCTATGAATTGACTCAGTATCAGTGAGTTCTGTCCGTGAAAACGAACATAAGTAAATGTACTCGCAGAAGCTCCAATAGCTAAAACTACTCTTCAAATAACTGAACCGAATATAGTTTATCATACAAGCAAAGCTCTCAATAGTCAATCGCTTTGAACCGCACAAGCAAGATAGCGATTTGACTAATCCCCTTTCTGTGTGCGTGCACCTCTTGAAACAAGGACTAATTATTTCATCTAAAGCTTTTCATAAGAAATAATAAATTTAAAAAGTAACTAGATGCACTTGAGATGTAGGTTTAAAAAAACTATCCATAATGATAAAATATTCACTGATTGTCTTCTTTGTCATAAATTTGTGTTTTTTATATATTTTTTTCAAATTATAAAAAGAAAATGGAGGCCGTTGGTCTATTTTTATAGTCATATTTGTAATCAGCATATAAAAAATATTAGAGATGCATATTGTAACAAATTTTCTTTGAATTCGTGAGGGCCTAACGAGTGAAATCAATCCCCCAAAGAAGATTTTTTTCGCAAATATTCTGGATAAGACGAACAAAGCCAGCCAAACTTGGACATATTAACAACACGATCAGGAAACGCAGCACTTACACAGGAAAAGTCACAATTGTATCAACAACGTTCAGCTCATCAGTTTACTAGTTCGTACTACGGACAAATCTCCGCAGTATTGCTCTGCACTTCCAAGACAGATTCCGACGTTTCCAGCAAATTTTAGAACACTCCTTGGTAAATTATCTCATCCGATTCCGACAGATTCCTCTGCAGATCTGCTCAGCCAATGAGGACCGACTCCAATCGATTTCCCTATCTTTTACAAAAGCAGACTTCTTCATATCAGGATCTAGGCATATTCATAGCTCTTCCGACAAGGTGTGACATCGCAGGGAAAATTCAGGAGAAGTCCGTAACTTTCTCTCAGTCAGTAACTTTCTCTCGGTTTTGCCAAGATTTAAGCATTTTCTAGAACTTTCTTTTTGTCACCAGTCACCAAGTTTCTCCCAAATTGTCAACAGATTCATGAAATTCGTCGCCAAGGTTTGGGGTGATCATAACTTAAGCTTTTCTTGGCTCCGACGAAATCTGCGTAAATTTCTCTTTTCACTTATAAAAGAAAGGTTGCAGGGAAGCTTCATATCGGGGTCATAACAATATTTCTCTTTTTGCGTCCCCAAAACCTTGTTACATAATGTAATCAATCAATTCCTTTTGTAACCAAGAACTGTTTCACATTTTTTTTATTCTTGTTGTTGTTGCTAAAGCTGTAATTACGAACGTCTCAAATATATTCATAAGTTTTACTTACATAATACGAGGTGTTCATGAAAGAATATCTATACTGCGAAGAAATACTATAATAAAAGTGAAGAAGTTACAACCTTTTTTTGGACAAATTAAATTAGAAACAATAATCAGAAATGTGTAAAATTATAAATGTTCGACATGATCGCAATACGAACGATATCCAATGATTCGATACGGTTTATTGATCGCAGAGCAAATGATAATATTACTCTTATCAAGTTACTCTATCAAAATGCCCTGATTTATCTACCTGAAATTTTTTTCCCCTTTGAAACTACCAAAATATATATTTTTTTCCAACCAATACCGGCGATCATTGACGAACCGAAAACGTATGCCGAACTTGCTGGAAAAAGTGTGAAATGAATTCTATAATCAATAGGGAATCGTTTGTATTTTTGGTGGTGGTCTCACAATGAATATTTATAATTTTACAAACTTTAAAGTATTATTTTTAATTTAATTTCCCCAAAAAGATTGTTATTTCTTTAGTTTTGTAATGGCAGCTTTTCAAAATTAGAATATTCTTTATCAAACACTCTGTCTAACGTAATGTTAATTCTCCAATTCCTCATTGTTTGTACAACATTTTTTCAGCTAATAATTATCTGATCCTAGATTCAGCAATATTTTTCGCGTTTGTAAATGGGCCTATGGATCCATTGAAATTATAAAATAAAATTGAGGTAGAGAAATTCAAGCAGAATAATTATTAATTTTTAATAAAATAAATCTAAATAGTTGTATTATAAAATGTTTTCATTCTTCCAATCTAATCCAATTACACAAAATTTCAGTTTTGGAATCTTGTATAATACATTCAATGAAGTAAATTGGTATCCGTGTTGTTTGTTTAAACAATAGCAAGAAAGTAAATGTTGTAACTGTAACAAGAATATTCTTTTGAAGGATATACATTTTTCTTTTATTATGCTCCATTTCGAAAGTGGCAAACGTTATCGTCGCCAAACTATTTTAATTTTAAAATTAAAAGTTTCCTGACAAAGATTTTCTTATGAAAATGATTTTCAGCCCTTTATTAAATCGTCTTTTTCTACGAACTGTTCTTATTATATTTATATTCTTTGATTGCTAATAGCACGAAATTAAATCCACAAAAACAGTACTTAGCTATGCCGGAAATTCTAATTAATACTCTTTCGAAGCCGGAAGTTCTAATTTGTATAAATTTTCCTTCGAGATTATTCTTTTTTGAATAACTATATTTTTTTATTTCGGATTGTACAATTAAAAACTACAATAATGCACATGGATTTATCTATAGCCAAATAATATTTAAATCGATAACTACAACAAATAAGTTTTCATAGGTAAAATATAAATATTATATTAACATTCCAAATAAATTATTCTATAATAAAATTATAAACTCAGATATTCTGTAATTTTATTAGTTTTGTGTATCATTTATTCAGAGTAAAAATGAGTGACTCTTTGTGTTCCTGATGAATAGTTGATATAATAAAAAGCATCTTGATGAAAAAGGAAGCAAAAATGGTTGCTTTCGTAAAAAAAAATGTTTCATCTTCAATCCCGAGAAAAGTCCATTTACCAACAACTTTATGGCTGAGTAGAAGTTCTTGGTGGCGTCTCTTTTAAATCCAACGGATTTTCCCGCTGTCACCGATCTTTGAGGCGATAAACAATTGAGCCTATTTCTGTCCATTGTTGTGTGAGAAAAAGTGAAATAAGTCTTTAAAAGTTTTACTTGTATCGAACTTTTTCATTATTTTATACATAATGGTCGAGTTCTTTGATAAAAGAAAATCAGTGCTATGATATTTGAATTTACAATGTCATTCGTTTCTTGCCCCTAGTGATTTATTTTTTTTAAAAAAAATATTGTAAATTTGATAAGACTTTTAATTTTCATATTAATGAATTTAAAAATTGTCGTTGTTATTTAGAAAATGTGCAAATCATAAATTTAAATAACGTTTTTAATTTACTGCAAATGAGTTTACATAAAATATAAAATAAATACATAAAAGGAGTGTTTAAAACTTTGTGACGAGTGACACAAAGCATGAAACAATTTTTTTTTTCAGTTTGGGATATTAGATAAAGACAAGTGTGAAATGTGTATAAACAACGATCAATCAAGTGAAATCATTCTAAATACAATGATTTTTCAATAACTACTTTTAAGCCCTACCAAAAACAATCACAGTTTTGGATTGTATTTGAAAACCATATAAGATTGTAACGTTGGATAAGATGCTTGTAATGTTTCCTTGAGGATGTGTTTGGGTTTGTTTCTTCTTATAAATTTTGTTTTTGCTGAGATTTGAATATCTTACGTTTCAATTCATTGTATAAAACTGTATTGTGTAATTATAAATTCATTCATCCATTCACGATCACACATACTAAGAGGTTACAAATAAATATCCTTGAACGAAAAAAAATGGTCATGATCATGCAAGATTTTCAATGAATAGTTTTAAGACTTGGCTAAAAATAGGAAGAAAATAATTCGTTAAATGATTCAAAGGGGGAGTATATATATATATGGCAATATGAAAAACCTTATCATAATTTTAGATAATTCGTTGAAGTGGATTTTCGTAGTGCATGACGTATATTATATGGAACTACTTTGTTGCGTAAGCGTGTAAAAGAGACGGTGTCCAAACTCAGTACCAAAATATAAATTTTACTAATGCATCAGGATGATACAACGAGTAGCAAAATGTAACAATATAAGAAAAGAAAACTCTAGAAAAATTCACTATAGATTTTCATGCTTAAAATGCAACAATTAGCACTTCATGCTAGTACGTTTCAAGATTATTTGAATGTTCAATTTTGATGTTAAGAAGGATACTGTGATGTTCTTCAAACATTCTAAATTATGGAAATAATAAAAAAATTCTTTTTCTTGTAATCCTACAACCAAAAATTATAAAAGGAGATTTTTAAGGAACAATAATCAAAAATGCAAAAAGAGAAGGGCAATGTTGCCTTTCTACCACATTTATTATAATCTCTACGAGCCAATTATACATAAACAATTATTTACATTATTTACAAAACATACAAGGGCTTCCAAACAGCCCATACTTTCACCAACCCGCTTTTGCGGTAGAGATACACAATTAGTTTTTTTCTTTTTTGGGTGTAGGACAAATTACTACACCCAAAACAAGGGAAACCCGCCTACGCGGTCAAGAACTAAATGCAATCTGAAATCTTTCCTGTGATCCCATGCGCTTTCACTTTGTCGAAACAAGGCGTCCCCTGGCGGTACCCAAATAAATTATTTCCATCAGGGATCTATAATAGCGATGGTATATTGATGGTGATGAGAATGTGCTTCCACGACTTGATCTCCTGTAAAATGCTATTACAATAACCAATGAATAGGATTTTGAATGTAGGGTGTTTTTTTACATTAACTATTGTTGAGCAAAGACATCCTATTTATTGCAGCTGCATAGCAACGAAACAATTACGCATCCTTATAACACTTCGCAGCAGTTGAAAAGATCTTTCCTTATGATACGTCATTCTTTTTCAAAAAAAAAAAAAAAAAAAAAAATAGGGACTAATAACTAATTTTTATAATCTCCGTCGAAATTGATGGTTTTGAAGAAGGTTATGGGAATGATTGGCACAACGGAGATTTTCTGCGAGGATAGTTCAAAAAATACTTGTATTTGAAGACAGATGGCATCATTAAGGTAAACTGTTGTTATCATTGGGTACTGCCATTTGTTAAACGGAGCCGAAACAAATTTGTCATTCAATTAGTTTTAGTTAAAGTTAGTTTTTATTTGATAGTCATTTGCAGCGTTAAAATTAGTTTTTATTTGGTTGCTATTTGCAGCTCAATCAAAATGTGATTGCTTCCGCACCGAGTTGTCACCGTCGGTGAGATCTGGATTCATCGCTATAAACCGGAAACCAAGCAACAATCAAAACAATGAGTTGCTTCCGGTGAATCAAATCCGAAGAAGGTGAGGATAATCTCGTCGGGCAGTGAATTGCTGACGAAGAATTGTTGAGGGGCGAAAGGCGTCATGATCACAAATACGAGTAACAAAGGCAGCGAGTAGTCTAGTGAGTCACAATGTTTACTAAACACAAACCATTTTCGATGCTATGAGTGCCATCTCTTCAATTTTTTAAGAACTTATTGAACGATCTTCGTTTTACCTAAATAGGATCATATTTATTATTTCACTTAAATGTTCCAGATGTTTATTTTTCTTCGCAAAAAATATGAACCTCATTACTCTACAAGATGATCCGGAAACACATGTCTATCTACTATTGTGCAAATATGTAAGAGCAATGTTTCCTTTACTCTTATATCATCATGTGTTAATTTTTAATGACGTTGAATCTTATATACTTCTAAAGTTTTTCGTAAACTTTTTTCGTGCAATTGAGTTCGGTAAATCTCTACTACAGCGTATTCTTGCTTCATTCAGACTACTTTCCGACACACTTTGCAACAATATCCATTATAATCTCTTCACCCATTTATATTATTGGGATTCTCTACATAAAACTAAAAATATCTAATGTTCTCGAAACGATCACCCATTCTATAATGATATCAGTAATAATAAAACCTTTCTTCAATGATTTCAAGTGTTTATATTTTTGAAATGTATCTAGCTGTATTTCCATCATTCCTATTAATTATGGTAAGGTAAAGCAAGTCTCAATCATCGAATACTTCCAGGAACTTTTCACTTCTTTTGATACCAATGCAGAAAATTTTGAATTTATTAATAAAGTACGCAGAAACCGATGTCATTTCGGCTTCGGTACGGCATGCACCGGATGCAAAGTTCAATTCTTCTTATCAAAATCTCCTTATCAAATTCCAAACATTTCTTCTTATCAAAAAAAAATTCGCCCAAAAGAAGTTGGAAACCGATTCTATTCTGCATGTGTTCTATCTTTTTTTTTTTTTTTTTTCTTTCATTTCATTGAGTAATATTTTCAAAATATTTTAGATGATTTCATAGTATAACAATAACAAATTTAAACTTTTGTATTTTTATCGTGTTACTGCAGAGATTAGTTCAGTTTATGTTTAGTACATAACTTCCTTAAAAGATCTATATCACGTAGAACTGTTGCTTTCGCACTCTGACGAGTAATGTAAGTGACAAATTACACTCATCCTTTGCAAGGCGCCCTCTATAGCCAGGAGATAACAATAGAGATAACACAATTGAGGGCAAAAAAGCTTTTATTTTATCTATAATTTGTCAAATTTACAATTTTTTTTTTCATGTTTGTCACCTATGTTGTTCGAATATGTACTATTCAAATTTGGCATTAGTTCGACCTTTTTTGGCTTTTTTTTCTTTCTCCTCAGTTCCCTAAATATAGATAGTATAAATATGTGACTATCCTGTACAACTAAAATGTAATTCTTAAATCTTATATATATTCATAATTGTCTATTGCAGCAAATAGAATTTAATTGAATAAAATACCATATAGTGATTGGAAGTAATTTTTATTTAGTATTATTACATATCAAATTGTAATTACGAGTTACTCTCCAGAAGAAATATGAGATACTATTGCAAGATATTGAAGGGGAGAAAATTTAAACATGCGTTGAAAATCATTTGTACAGAGGTTATCTCAAAGTAATATTTACACCAATGAGTACATTATGATTATGTCTGAGTCCTTAAATGTATTAATCAATTCATTTTTAAGTTTTGTTTGGTGTGAATGAGAGTTAAAAAAAATGCTCATTTTTTCAACAGAATCATCCATTATAAATTACCGTTATTTCAGATTGAATTTGTTTTTAAATAGTTCAGTCGGAAACAGATTTTACTAAAAGAGAAGAAATTGTTTTCTTCTCTTTAAGTAAAATCTGATCGGAACTAGATTTTACTGAAAGAGAAGAAATAGTTTTCATCAAAAAATATGCACTTTCCGTGAACAAGTCATTTAGAATACTTTTATACCTTTTTACGTTCAAATTTGTGATCAATTTCAAGTAAGATAATCATAAGAGTGGCTAATATTTCATCTCGTAAATTCAAAATTTTAAAAGATAATTTATCAAACACGCTTAAAAAGCTTTAATTTACAATCCAATCAATAGCATAATAAAAAGGAAAGAAAAACAAAAATATATTAGAATTATAATGTAGTAGGTGCTTATTAACCACCCAAAGGAGCTATTGTTTTAATCAAAGACAAAATGGTGACGACAAAAAAAAATTACTTTTCAAAATAAAGTGTTTTCAGAATACCTTTACCGGCCAATCCCTTATCAGTCAATCAAAAAAATGTTCAATCCTTTGTCAAATTATCATTTGCTTTATTTCTGATATTTAATTAAATAATGTAATTTTTTTTTAAAAGTTAGTACCTTTAATGGCTAAATATGTTCTTCGCAAAACTTTGCATGGAACATTTTTTATTAATTATTCTTACTTTTTATAATCATATAAACATCTAAAAATGTCATTAATTATACTTCAAACCAAACTCTTCAGAACACTTTTGGAAATTAATGACTCAAGGCTCTAGGTTTTATTTTTTTTTTTCTGAATGAGAGTGATCGAGCTAAATTCAATTTGATAATCCATCATTCCGTAGTGCTGCTTTTAGACTAAGATGTCTGATTTCAAATTACTAGAGATTTCTTTCATAATAAAAAAAAAGTCATTTGTAAGACTTATCAAGACACAAAAAGAATTATATCTGAAAAAATTATTACATCTATATTGAGACTTTTTAGTTCAAAATATGTTTTATTGCAAAAAGTTAAATTCTCAAAAATTTTAGAAATTGATTTTGGGTTTGTTTGGGGTTTGTTTGGTTTTTTTTTTTTTTTTTCCCTTTCAGCGTAATAATATAATGATGTATTTTGGCTTTCTATTCAAAATGAATTAAAATAGTAAATGATAAAACACAGAGTTTGTGAAAAGAAAGGTTTTTTAAACCTTAAGACATTCTATTTAAATGTAACCGATCTAATGACATTGACAAAATATATGATTTAATGTATCCTTTCAAATCCAAGAAATTGTTTTGTTCTATTTTGTACTACTTGATTCTTTTTTGTACTGCTTGATTTGATATTTAATTAGCCAATATTATTCAATCTTCAGTATAATTTCTAACATTCTGAAACATTATAATAAACTATTAGTATCGTTGAATACTGAATAAGAAAATAACATCGGTCACTCAAACAAAAATTTAATTCAAAGTTGAACATTGTGAGCTCTCAAGTCAATGCTGGTTCTGAAAATATCAAACTGAAATAAAAATTAAAATCAAATGCGATATAAGTACATTAATAATTTTTTTAAAAAAAATTTACAACAGTAAAATTAAACTACATTATAGATCCTATAAACGTGCTCACGTTAAAGTAATATGAATATGTAAAGATCAAAATTTTTCAAAATTTGTATCTCAAACTCTTTTATTTTTCGGAACCAAAAACAGCTTCTTACTAAATACAGTTACGATATCAGCAAAATATAGCAAACAATTTTCTTAAAATAAAAAATAATTGCTTACAGTTTTATGAAAAAGTTAAAATTAATTCCCAAAAAATTTGAAACTCTCTCTCTCTAAAAGTAAATAAACTCTGAGAATGTAAATATCATTAAGTGGAATTTATTACATTAGATAACATCATTTACTATGACGTCATTTGGTTGATTGTTGCATCATATATGTTGTGCAATGGAATCTACGAAGAAATAACAACAGAAAAGGTAGTAAGTATTATAAGCACATATAAACCAATTTAATTCTTACATTCCGTTGAATATTTTCCAGTTCTTCATGCGGTAAAATAGAGCCTTATCATGACATGTTGTGTTTTGTTTCGGGTATTACGAACAAATTAAATGTTAGAAAATATTTGTGCAAAGTATTAAATTATTCCTTTCAAAGGAATTTGGATCTAAGTTGAGTGAAAATGCAGCTTCTTTTTCTTTTCTCTCTCTTCTGTCTTTTTCCTCTCTCTTAAACAAAATCCAATTTTACTTCAAAGATTAGGACGCTCGATATTATCCGCGAAAAATAATGAAAAACCGCATTGTAAACAATAACCTGTGATCTTTTCTTAAAAGACTTTCCAAAATGGCTTTTCAACGCGAGTGTTGAATAACGGCCAAATAATGTTAATCAATATTTACAAGGCACGTCATTTATATTTCCAGTGGACGCTTAATATCGGTGATGTATGAAAGAAATATTAAAATAGAATTTTTTGACGTTTTAGAGATAGAATTCAGTAAAAAAAATTTTAAATTACCTTTAAAAGACTATAAGCGTATACCAGCATGTTTGCTCAGGTGTTCAGGTTTCTTGAAAGCTAACAGTGTAGGAATAAACATTGTTCGACAAACAAATATTTATTTTTTGCGCAACTTCTACGGGCCTCAATAGATTTTGATTGAGGTGGCCATCGCTTAGCCCTTTAACTGCTTATTCCCCGATTTCCAAGAGGATCTAAAATTGATTTTTCTGGGCATCTGCTAGTATGATTTAAATCAATATTTCAAAAAATCTTTGAAACAGAATTATGCCCCACATTTAAACTCCAAAATTTATGTAGGTTTCAAATATGTAACTAAAAAATCACAATTTTGAAGCGATTTTGTTAAAATGGTTGAATAGTAAGAGGGTTAATGCCAAAGTGCCTGAACTAAATTCGTAACATATTTTTAGACTGAAAAATATCCCGATTTTCATATAAACTCATGCATCTATTATTTATACTATGTTTTTAAAATTTTAAATTTTTCTTTGAGGTGCAGTTTTTTTACTTTGACACTTTGAATCTAAAAACCGTTTTTGCATTGCAGTTGTGGAAGTGAAAAATGGACCCCACTTCACATCTATTATGTAAAACCATGCTTTATTTCTATATGGATATCAGTGTATATTTTCTGTTTCATTCCTACAGTGTAAAATAGACTACGCCAAGTGAGCTCTGGCTGCGCATGTGCGTGAAGACTGACGAAGCTGTCAATAAAAATTACTATGTATCTTCTGGCTGTGCCTCCAAACGCAAAGCGTTCGCTGCAGCGTTGTCTTCTGTGTATTTTCATTACGATACATTATTGTGTCGCTGAAAATAAAAATGTTTTCGTTAATGTATTTCGGTAATCACTGTGTTACATCCAGAAACTTCTGACAACAATAGTTTAATTTGATGTTAAGGTTTTGATATTTGGCAACAGTGAAGGTTTTTACAGCTTTCCTTTGTGAGAGATTTATTTTGGAAAACTTCGTATGTTTTTGAGTAATATTACATCACTAATACTAGGCGTATTCAAAAAATTAAGTTTCACTAGTACAATGTTGGTCAAACACACTTTAAAGAGAAGTGCGCTACAATGTAATATAACACACAGACAGCAGCCTATTTCTTTACATAACCTCCCGGTTGCTTCAGACATTTGTCGCTTCGTTGAACTAATCGTTCCATACCCTGACGACAGAAAATCACTCCTTTGTCCTAGAGACAACTTAGAACAGTAGAGTGAACATGGGCATCTTTGGAAAATTGTCTTCCGTTCATGTTTTTTGAGTTTGCCGAACATTTGAAAGTCGAAGGTTACCACAAAGGGACTATAAAGTGGATATGTGTGTGCTGCGAAACCTCTCATCCCAAACTGAAGATTTTTGGAATCCCAGAATTTTTTCATGATTAAACAGTATATTCTCAAAGCCAAAATAAGAATGAAAATTATTATTTAATCCTTATGCTCAAACCTAATTATTGAAGAAAGAACTTTTTAAAAAAATGGAAAATCCTTTTTCCTAGGAAAGAATTATTTTAAAAATTCATACATTATCTTAAAAGCTATTTGAAATGATGCGGTGAAGAGAATATGTCAATCCTTAATTTGATGATTTTTTTTAAAGTTTCTCTATGCAATTGAAATGTTAACAGAAAAAAAAATGCTAATGTATCTCCTGGCAAAAGAAATCCACATTAGTCAGTGCATTGATTATTTGCAGAATAAGAAATCGTATAACAAGAACTTTTACTTATCAATGAACAAGAACACTTTTACTTATTCTTTTTTATTGGAATTTCAATTTTCTTTCTTTTTCATTTATTACGTGTATTAATAAAGAAATAGACTATTTTCACTTTAATTTGGAAATATAAATTTACTAGAACACATATATATGTTCAATTCATTGCTTATTTACTCAAGGAAATCAAAGTTAACTGAAACTAAATGAATTAAAATGTGTTGTTTTAACAGGAAATCGTTCCCTTAATAAATTTTCTAAACCATAATGCTTGCAAATAGCATCCAAAGTTACACGATTGCTTAGTAACTTGTTAATAATATTAGTCCTACAGTAACTCATAACGAAGCCTTTTCAGGGATTTTTAATCATTCCTTGAATTATTAAATATTGTAATCTATGTTTTTCTTCTGGAAATAAATATATCAAATTTAGTACTAAGAATATCAATACCGTAAAGAACAAAAATTTGGAGTCAATTTGTTTTTCAAACTCACTTATGATTTATTCTAGATATGCTTATATTCTAATTCTCGCAAATTCTTGATTAATTATCTTAACTTAATTATTTCACTCTAATGTCTTTTGGTATTCATTACTATTATATATGTATATATATTAATTATTATTAGTCAGTTATTAATAATCAATAATACGAGACATTGGACTAAAGTAATTAAACTAAGATTATTAATTAAGAGTTTGCGGGAATCAGAAAATGAGCACAACTAGACTGCTGCATACCAAGAACAAATTACATTCTTATTCCTTCTTACATGTCAAGCCATCGCATATACTAATAAATGTTGATTTAATTACTGTATTCTCATTTTTAAAGAAAATACAAAGCAACACACATCTTTCTGATTATCCCGATGTATTATAACTTTTTCTTCCCTATTATGTATTTTATACTTCAAATTAACTTCATATCTTAATCTTTTATTAGATGTGGCTCCCAGCTTATTGTTTCTTACCTTTTTTTTATGAAGCTTAACATTTTCTATCTTAAGAAATACTTCAAAGATGCCTCCATTGCTAGTAACATGTTTTTGTCTTATACCATGTAGAGACAATATAGATAATTTATTGAGTCAAACCTTATGGGATACCGTAATTGTTTCAATCCAATATCTTTCGTTATTGAGAACTATTGATTGTTAAGGTTTTATTAAAACAAACACAAGAACCAGGGAATAAATTTATTTGAAGTTATTTATTATAATTTCAGAAAGTTTACATAAGTAGAATGCAATGCACTACCAAATTTTATAAATTTTAATAGATTAAAAAATAATAATAAGGCTAACGCATAATAATTCTTATTTGTTAGACATGCAGCAAATATAGGTATATAGGTCTAAAAGCATTACTAAGTTTTGAAATAACTATGTGTTATCTTGCATCCGATTTACCGTCACACTATAGCATTGCTTTTATTAAACGCTACTATTAAGAATATAAATGTAGAGAAAACGAATTGCCTTCTACAACGAATCCAATCGTGTTTAAATCATATTCATCTTCTTTTTTGAAAGTGAATATGATTTAAACATTTTATAAAAATGTAAATAATTTCAATTTCACTTTCATTACTCAATTTTTAAAAAAATTAAATGAGCTCTTAATCATCAATAATAAAATTTCCCCGCATAAATTACAAAATAATTTAGATGATCGAATCGTTTCTACAGAGTAAACATAGCAATACATATGGCAAGATTAAAAACTGTCGTGTGATTAAAGTGTTGTAGGTTTGAGAGACGTGTTCGTTGTGTAGCTTTTAATACACATGTATTTTCTATTGAAAATATCATATACCAATAAAATAAATTTGTTGTCCATTGAACTCTTTGGAAACAAACCAGACAGAAGCAATATCATTTCGTAATTTCACTGAATGTTTGTTGTTTTCAAAACTACTACCATTTTTTAAACCGAGAGCAAAAAAGACATACTACGAGAAGTAGATAGAGTATTTTTAATCAAGTTAGCATTTAAATCCCGAAATCTCTTATCAGATACATTTAAAAGTCTTTCATTTCTTTTTACGTTTTGTTTCTGGCCTTTTTAAATTTATAATAAAAAATTAAAAGGGGAAAACACACCATTTTAAAAAGTAGCATTAAATATTACGTAGCAATGGAAGAGAATGTATTTGGTCATTCTGAAATATTTCAATATAAACAGTTGCAATTGTTCGAAATTATTTCAAAATACAGTTAGTGACATTTCTGTTAATTTGGAGACCAAATTGGCATTAAATGCTCGTTTGAAAATCGTAAAGTTTCTAGACTAGGCAAGATTTAGTCATCTCGAAGTGGGGCGAAACTTCTAGAAAGCTTGATCCCTCGCCTCGATTTACCGGATTATAAAAGGCGGCTAGAAACTCTGCAGTCCTTCTATCCAACCAAGAACACAAACAATTCTACTAAGTCCTGCTTTTTTCCAGAAATATACAACAGCTGACGAGAAACCAGCTTTCAAACTCATCCGCCTATAGGAACACTTATATCAACACTACAGAATGATAAAAATAAATCTTACCCAAGTTTCATCTTTTACAACACGAGCTTGAAGGCTGCTTGCTCGGCCTAGGCTCCCGAGTAAATCGTAACTTGCTTACGTGCGTGCAGTCAATCTTAGAATTCGCCAAGTTAACTCAAGTTAATCGCTGTATAGTTCGCACATTATTGTGTTTGATTTATATGGAGTACTTTTTTTCACATATTTGAATTTGTGGCTTTTGCTGTAAATAACTTGCTGTAAATTAAATTATTTGAATCCAAGGAACTTGCATCATCATTTGAGCCTTCTTTTTCTAAGTGAAAGGCGGTACTCGGTGCAGAAATATAAATGAAATTCAGTGACCCGAGGATACATTTATTTTAACTCCAGAAAATATACTTTTTACATTTAACATTGCCGTCATTGAACCACATTGCGGTCATAGGATAATAAATGACCAATCCTGACCAATGCATGTCCAGTCTAGTGCAAATTCAACTTTAGCTATGCTCGGAAAATCCCAAATTGTAGCCCTCAGAATGATAGTTAAAGCAAATCGGTACATGAGAAATACTGATATAAGAAATTCCATAAAATACCCATCACTCAAAACTTATATCAAAAAATTATCCAAAAATTTTTTCCATAAAATTGATACCTCCCTAATAGAACCATCCAAGCAATTGAAAAATATACTCCAATACGAAATAACCAACTACTACAAAGACCCAGAGAAATTGTAATAGATTAGCCTTTAATTTTTTTATTTTTCTCTTTCACACCTCCCAAACACACACAATGTCATCCCATTCTCAAATAACCAACCCCTTCAACGACCAATCAGAAAACACCTTCTCAAACTCGAGAGAAAATCTTTAAGCAACCCACAAAAGCGCCATACTGGACGAACATGCAGGATTAAAAATATCTACTGCCGCCAATTTATTAATATGTTTAAATTTTTCATAAAATAGCTTTATGCAACACCACTAAAATAAATGACTGAATTTGTCTAAGTATTTAAAATAACTTTTCAGATAGTAAAAACTTAACTTTAAAGCATTTCTTTAAAAATAGTATACTATTGCTCACTAAATATAATACTTTTCATACTTTAAATTTTAATTCCTGGGCAAATGAAAAACCATAGTTCAGCTGCGACTTAATATAATAGTAAATTCTGGGGATTAAAGCCCATGAGGGTTATGCACCCCAACAACAAGTACTCCGCATCAGGATAATAAATGAAAATGCCTTGGTGTTTTAATTTATTTAAATTAATATTACCCTCTAAGATTACAATGAGCTATTGGCGATCGACTTCCTAATTTGGAGCCACTGGTTAGATATTTATACAGAATATCCAACTGATGTTCTGAAGTACAGAATATCCAACTGAAGTTCATAGTACAGAATATCCAACTGATGTTGTATATTTATACAGAATATCCAACTGATGAATTGTTGATGTTCTGATTTGTGATTAATTCTTTTCCATACACTCACAGGACAATTTTTGTAACAATAAGAAACATATCGATAGAGCCTTACTTTTAAATACAGTAATAAATCTAAATAGTTAGTAAATTGCACAAAAAATTATCTTTAATCCGAAATCAAAAGTCGCCAAGAGTTTCGAATTTTCATTCTGGCAAGATAAAATAGTCTCCCGTCAAGCAAAGTTAATATTTTTGCAGTTGCGCTCAAGTATCGAAAGTTGAAGTAATTTGCAGTTACCTAAATTAAATGAGGGTGTAGTAATTTGAAGAGGGGGATTTAAGCTCAGTTGTCGTCCTCGTCATTTGATCGTGGCTCAAAATTACTAGGTCCACCACCAACAGTCCTAGTATTGCTTCCAAATTCGACGTTAATAAACAATCAAGGAATCTAATCCAGAAAAAAAAATGCAAAATATTTTGCAAATTGTATATTATTTACTATTTCTCTAGATTCGATTTTTTTTTTTTTTTTGGTTCCACGGTTTAAAAAAAAAAGGATTTTTTTTTTATTTATTTTTTTAATGTAAGACCACTTATACGACTCTTAAGTGTGTGTGTGTGTGTGTGTGTTTTTCAATTTAACGATATATTAAAGGTAGTTTATAAGAACGATGCATCCCTTAACTCAACAGCCCGTGTAATTATCAACCTCGAAATGGAGCACTTTTAAAAGAATCATTTTTCACACAGCCTTCCCTTCCTCCCCCATTGGAGGATATAAACGTTGCAATAGCTTTGACAAATGATCTCGGTAAATCAATTTACTAAAAAAAAGAGACAAAGAAAGACGGGAGGAGTTCGTTAGTTTAAAATTGACACTAATTTCAATATGTGGCTGTTACACAAGAACATTAATGATTTTCAATATGCCGTTCTTTTTTGTTCCCTTCTAGAAATTCCTCACCAGGATCTAATTGAAGTTACTGCGACAAATTGCTTTTTCTGTCATTTTTTTTCCTGCAGTTTTATATAGAGTGATAAATTAAGCTTTTTTTGAGGCAACGATGTTGTTTCCCTCTTGTGAAGTACGTTTTTTTTTTTATGCGTTCTCCAAGCTAAGCGCATTATTTTATGATTAAAATTATCGTGCACAATCTAAAAAAAGAATTGGAATACTGATATGTCAAATTCATATTGGAGTTTTTGATAAATATGTTTTGCTGCTGAAATAAAAATTTGTGATTTTCATGGAGCGTAATTTCTCGCACAATTAATTGAAGCTTAAATTTTTGACATAAATTAAGCTTTTGTAAAACATAAATCTTAATTGCAGACCTTAAATATTTTACAATGGATTTATCATTAAGCTTTTTCCAGAATTTTAAATATAAGGTAATTTTTCATCGAAAAAATTAGCAACGATTAATTCTTTTCTAAGGGGTTTGCGAAAAAAGGGCAACAGTTGTTATAATTTAGTTTTAGGGGTGGAGGGAAGGCTGTAACATAAATCGATAGTTTAACAGATTAACCCAAATACGAAAGAAAAATAATTAATTAAATGACAAAAAAAATAAAGCATCAAACAATATGCTGGATGAGAAATTCATTCTGTCTTGAATCATTCAACAGAAAAAGAATATTCATTGGTCTATTTATTTCTTTCAAAGCAAATCCGAGAGTGGACCAAAAAGTACCTGTATTAGGAGACAGATGGCACTGCTACGGCAATTTGGTAGTACCATCGTGTGCTGTCATTTATTAAACAGGATCAAAACAAATTTGACACTCGTTAAAGTATTAGTTTTGATCTGACAGCCATTTGATACCAAAATAAAACTAGAATGATGCCGCTATGACTTAGCGTCATTTTGAAGCGCATTACAAGAATTGAAATTCGCGGAGAACTTAGGTAAGAGATTTTGATTAGTAGAAATTTGTAACTTTTTACCAGTGTGGTGTGTGTGTGTGTGCGTGCGCACATTCACACACTACTACACTAGTTACCCTAGTCGATCCTTACGTAAGGATCGACTAGTTCAACCAAGACTGAAAAACTCACAAAAATAATAAAATTGTACACAAAAAAAAACATTTAAAATACGAGTAATTTGGTAATATGAAACACTCTCGAGATAAAACTTCTGTATTGTTCTTTCCTTTTTTTCTCAAAATAAATTTTTTAATCAGTTATGATAAGGTTTTTTTCTTTTTTTTTTGTGTAAAGTGTGGACATATATGTGTGTGCATGTCTTAATACTTCAAATTTCATCTTAACGCTCTTAAATATATATATACAGAGAGAGAGAGAGAGAGAGAGAGAGAGAGAGAGAGAGAGAGAGAGAGATAGAGGGAGGGATGGATGGATGGATGGATGGATTCTATCAATTAGTCTATTGATGGTTGCCAGAGGTATCCGTTTCCAAGCCATATCCACTGCTGAGCGCAGATCATCCACAGTTTGCGCAAGTGGTCCTCGGTTTATGTTACGTCCAGTGAAATCGCACAGGTGTTCGATGGGATTCAGATCTGGAGGGTTTTCCGGCCAGAGAAGGATGTCAAATACAGTCAGGATGTTAAGAGTTCGCCGTGCGACAAACGGCCTGTCATTGTCTTACTGGTACTCCGTGTTGGGTGCGCACTGCAACAAGGGCAGAACAACAGGCTCCACAACTTGAGTAACGTAGCGGTCCGCTGTTAAACGGCCGTCAATGTGCACTAGATGCGTCCTGTGATGAAACATTACGCCATCCCAAACCATTATGTCCGATGTTGGATTGGTTTGACGCTCAGCGAAATGGGTTGGTTTGAAGCTTTCTCCGGGTTCCCGCCATACCCATCGACGGCCGTTATTCCTCCCCAGACAGAAACGGAATTCATCCGTGAACAATACCCGATGTCATTTGATGGTCAAGGTATGATGACGATGATACCACTCAAGACGTCTAGCCCTGTGTCGAGCGGTCAATGGTATCCCTATTGCTGGTACTTGTGCACAGAACTGTACTTCATGCAATTTGTTTCGTATGGTTTGGGTGGACACAGATCCACTTGCTCCTGGAGGCAATTGGCTCCGGATGTCACGTGCCGTGGAGAAAGGGTCTCGAACAGTCAACTGGCGAATACGCCAATCTGTGCGCATTGACGTGCTCCTGTGCGCACCACTTGCTCTTCGGCGTGCACGTAAATCTTCCTGAATTCATCGTGTGACACAACGTTGGATGGTACTCACGTTTTGTCCGATACGAGTTGCTATTGTACACAGCGACAAACTCAGTTCATGGAGTTCGATAATACGGTTATGTTCTCCGGTCGTTAACTGATGGTATTGACCTCACCGACGTCTCAGAGACATTTTCTACGCTTCTTGTCGCAAACGAAGGTTGCAAACGCTACGTAAAACCTCAGATTCTGTTTATGAGAAGGAAAGTTGCTGGCCGTTATAGCCCGAATATGAGTATCACGTAATCAGATGCGAGCGCAAACTTAATCATTTGCATATCCGTCTCACCGCTATCGCTCCTGAAATTTGCATGACCCTACGTGCATTATTTTTAAGTGTTGCAACTTCTTTTTTGAGGAGTGTATATTTCTATATATATATTCTATATTATAGCTGAATATTCTTTACACTACTGTGCCACTGATGCTGCATGAAATTTACTACTGCAGAAATGTAAGTAAGATCTTTTTATGTAAATTAGGCTAGAAATATTGAAGTGTAGTGAATAAGATTGATGTGATAACGCTTATAAACTGTGGAGAGTTTTGCATTGGAAGAAAGTTGTAATAAAAATTGAAAGGTGGATAAATGTTAGGGCAACTAAACTAGACGTGTCTTAAGCTGATGAGAAGTAAAAAATTAGATGATCAACGTTAGCGTGAAATAATCACCTAATAATAGATGTGTGATGAGATCCAGCTTACTATTCTAGAGCTAATTTTGATCCGGATCGAGCAGGGTCAGATAAGCAATAATTTACAATATCAATCTTTATACTTGGATGCGTGTAGAGACTGATTCCATGTTCATGATAATAAGCATATTGTGTTTTGGTTTTCTTTAAAGGAAAAATAAATCAAGCCAGGAATTTTTGACGATTTGATTATTTTTGACTGACTTACTAGTGATGGAGAAGTTAATTGATAGAAATACAACCGGAGCGTCACATCTTTGATTATGCGGTCTAATTCTAATTGGTATCCAAGAAAATGAGGAAAAATTGACACAATCGAAACTTTAACAATAGTATTTGAGAAAAGGACTTAACTTTAACTCCGAAATTAAATGAGCTAATTTTCTTGCCAGAGTTCACGACATTTTTCAGGG